>JAOXNN020000021.1:1607539-1654475 GCA_028571205.2 Hydropsyche betteni | reverse complement strand
ATCCAATTGTAAACGTAATGTTATGGTCAAAGATTTCCCGCCAAGTGAACAAAACGTCAAAATTTAAACGCCACGCTCGACTTTTACAAAACGACAAAACACTAATCGAAAATATTATAACAATAACAAATATGAATACACCACGTCCCACATTCCCAACAATGAAACATATCGGCGTTATAAAACAAAAGTTCTTGCGTGACACGTTCGGCCATATTGTATTGATATAATATATTATATTCGAAATTCTAATGATACAGTCGGATGACTTTTCGTTTTGTCCATTAAAAAAAAAAAATACAAGTATTTATACTGATATTGGTGTAAATTGTGCAGTTTAATAGCTGCATTTTACGGTACTATTGGTGCATCAAATCATGCGAAATGAATTAATTTTTTATGTTTTTCGCAATATGTATTATGTATTGCTTGTTTAATTTTTTTTAATTATGTGATATAATAATTTATAACTGAACATTATGTTTATTTTAAAAATATTATAAATGAATATTTCAAAACGATAAATAATTTTAGCTTTAGGTATAGAGTTTCCCACAAATTTTATTTGAAAATATCGAAAATAATTTAACATGAAAAACTTTTAAAATTAACTATTAATTTAGATTCAATTAGAATGATCTTTCATACATTTTCGGGACGAGTATGATACAGGGTGAAAAACTTTCGGGATGAAAGTATTATAAATATGCGGAATGAAAACCTTTCGTGGTGAAATTATGGGAATCAATTCTGAGGGGTCAACTTCCGTTTTGGATATTTTTGAGTATCGAATATTCGTGATACCAATTAACGCTTTGAAAAATTTCACAATTTGATGTTTATTTTGAACAAGTATATAAGCCCGATGTTAATAACATCGGCTGTGAATTACGTAATTATACATAAAAAAATTAAATTTATGCAAAAATATTTTATAACCGTTCCGTTACGAAAAGTCGATGCCCGTTTGTTATATATGGAGGATAATGTATAGGCCCGATATTGATTACATCGGCTGTGAATTTATAACCATACTATTACGTAATACGTATTATGTAATAAAATAAAAATTACAAAGATTATAGCCGTTATTATAATGACCATAAAGACTTAATTTGGAGATCGCGATTTTCGAGCTCGAGAATGATGTAAATAGTGATTATAGTATATAGATGCCCGTACTCGATTTGAATATTTGATATTTAATTAATAAAACCAGTTCATTTATTATTGTCACAATTATGACATATAGGCAAAGCCAGAAACAGTAGGTAATAAGCATCATATTATAGAAGTTAACTGTATACCCATATAAAGACCATATTCGCGAAAAAGTCGCGAGCGTCATCGAACAGACACACAGACGAATAGACAGACGAGCAAACAGACACACAAACAGAAATCCGTTATTATATATAGGGGATAATCAAAAGAAAATTTCATCCCCTTCGCCTAGTTTTTCACAAACTCCTGACCAATTACGCAACATTTTCATGCACCACGAAATATTTTCATTACAAAAACATTCAATAAATCAATCAAGAACCCATCACAACAAATCACAACATCACCGCTCATATAAAAGCGAATGTTGTTCGCGATTTTGCTTTTATTCTTGGCGGGCCGTCGTCGAAGAACGACGTTCTACCGCGGAGAATTTTTATTAAAAATAATATATAAAAAAATAACCAAAATCGCATATCATTTGTAGTATCAGTAATAAAAAGTGTGTGAAATGTGACCTTACAGTGGCTCGATTCGATTTTGATAAACACTTTTTGTGCGGACGAGTTTTACTTCTTCAGAATTTGTATAGGTATGTTTTTTGTAGTAATTTTGTTATGAACAATACAGCGGTATGTGGGTGTAAAAAAAATTTTTCAAGGTGTACAATTTTTTTATATAAAAAAAATGTATCATGTAAATGTAAAAAAATGTATGTAAATGAGTTGTTTTTTTAATTATTTTTTTATATTTTGAATGATCCAAATACACTTTTTTTTCAGTTTTAAAAGATCACCAAAGTCAAGGGCAAATTTTATGTGCACCTGATTTTTTTTCTTTTGAAAGAATTCAATTTTTTTAAACAATATTATAATTATGTCATCGATTCATATAACATATAAAAATATTCAAAGTCATAATATTAATTACGATATTCATATTCATATACCTTTTAAAATCATAATTCAACCTTTTAAACTTTAAATCAAACTTTTATCAAACCAAATTCAACCATCAAAAAGTATTATTACGGCCGCTATCATAATAATCAATCAAATACATACGATATATTCTTTAACCGAATGTATTTCATTGATTACTATGAATAACTAATATTGTCCGTTAGTTGAATTTGATTTGTTAAAGGTTCAATTTGAAGTTTAAAAGTTTTAATATGTATTTTAAAAGCTATACAAATACATAAGCCAAACTGAGAAAAATGTTCTTTAAACAACTTCATTGAATGAAACTATTTCAAAAAAGAGAAAGGTGTTGACACATTGATAAATTGTTAAGGTCAAAATTTTTCTAGTTCGGCCCTAAGGTCAATTGATTTATGCAAATTATTCAAAAAATATCCGGATGCTTAAAACTCGTAATATATAATGCATTTTTGTCTTTGCAAAACATTACTCAGGCATTAGAAAATAAAAAAGGCGTCACGATCTATTGGATCAGTATTTGGAACGTGAAGGCGTTGGTATATGCACACGAGTAATCTTATCCAGAAATAATATATATTTTTCAATGATTAAGTTAAAAAATTATAAAAATTTTATAATAAATAATTATTTTTTGATTGATTGAAATTTTCTTGAAGTCTTGCATCACTTGAGTAGGTGTAATATTATATCTAATTACTCTTATATTCAAATCACGTTAGTAAAAAATTATAATTTCGAATTCAAAAATGAATAATCTGAACGTTCTGTAGTTCCTCAGATTATATACAATTTGCGATTTGTCCTTCATTTATTTTACGATCTATATAACGAGAACAAGAACAGTAAATCAGACATAGAACTTTTTTTTTATTCGAGCAATATTAAAATGATTTACTCAGATAGATCGTTCCTTTCACTTTTAAGAGAATCGCCATTGATATACGATCGTATTGTAAAAATTATGCGTGACATGTTTTCAATGTTGTACAAAAACAAAAAATGCTTTTTGCATTATTAAATTTATCTCAAGACATTTTATTTAAAAGAGCTAACCTTTAAAAGGACTTATGCGAAGAAAAGTGACAGTTTTGGCAATGAAGGCGCCGATTCGACCTTTGAAATTTTATGTATCGAAAATGGAAAAAGCGCATAATCGACGACCGCTAATTTTGTGATCAGTAGCTTTTTAATAAAATGATCAGCTGAAAATAATAAATGGACATTAAGAGGTTGTAAATTGATGGGTTTTTTTGTTTAATTTAAAAACAGTTCATTTTGTATAACTTTCTGACCGTTTAATTTAATAACTGACTTTATACACAATGACAAATGATACGTTACAATAATTACTGAAATTTTAATATATTAAGGATAACTAATGATTGAAAATACATATGTACTTTACCTGATCAATTACTACTTACCGTTCATAATACAATAATTATTAACTATAATATTTTGATACATAATAAAAATTTGATTTAATCCACTAATAAAAAAAATAATCACTGAAATTTTGATATATTAAAGACAATCAATGATCGAAAATATGTACTATTTTCTAATAACATTCAATGTTTACACTGACCAATTACTACTTAAGTTTCATAGTACGTATTTACCACTTTGACGCATAAATATTCGATTTGATTCCATGACCAAATATTTTAATTACTATCCATTTTGATATATTAAAGACAGTTAATGATCAAAAATATGCACTATTACCTGACTTATACAACGACTACTACTTAAAAATAACTTATTATGAAAAATATTACCTAATCATATATACATCCTGACCAATTACTACTTACCGTTTATAATACTAATCATATCAATGCATTAAACATACTGATGGGCTAATCATATTGATTATGTACATCTAATTTATTATATTTTACTGATAAATTTTTTTAATCAATTATCGATCATTTCAATATATCAAAGACAACCAATAATCAAAAATATGTACTATTACCTGACCACATTATGTGGTAAGGTATACTGATCAATCACTACTTAAAGACGACTAATGATCAAAAATATTGCCTAACCACATACACACTGACCGATTACTACTTACCGTTCACAATACCTATCAACCATTTCGGCGCATTATAAACATCTGATTTGATCAACTGACCAACTTTTTGAATAAATCACTGACCATATACAACCACGGTCGATTCGGCGCATCTTTTCCCTATATGAACTTGGTGATTATTGAAAAATACGAGTTTTCTCGGAGACGATACGTCAATGACCTCCATGATGGCCAGCACTTGACCATACGCGATAATGATAAGTTTGCGAAATGTCATTAGCGAGAACGAATGAAAAGTCGAATTCCAAGTTCGGTATTCAAGGTGAGGTGCAAAAGTTTTATGTAGATCGGAAATTTATGCGGAAAATTTAATTCTGGTTCTGGTCAGTTCGGTAAATGACCGGTTTATTTTGAGTAGTGAAAAAAGTTAGTTAGAAAAACTTTAGATGTTTGCACTTTATGTTTCAATTGCATGTGTATAAAAATGTTTTTTTTTTTAAGTCACAATAAAATCTAAAAATTTAAAACTGTATTAACCTTTTTACCTTAAGACTTAAGTCTTAAAGTAAAGTAAAAAATAATAATTTAAGAATCATTCAATGTGTATAATATAATAGTAGCGTTTTTTTATATATATTCATCATCATTAAGTGCATATATTAGGTTTATTAAAAAAAAAAATTTTTATGAGAAATTTCATATAATGATTTTCCAGGAAAAAAATATTATTCGATTCTAAATTTAAAAAAAAACAAAGTCGTATTCACGTTCTTGAAAAATTTCAAATGAATATCCAATTAACCAAAATGCATTGGTTTAAATAATGAAGTATTATAATACTTAAAATGCACATAATAATTTGTATACCGGGAAAAATCAGTCATGACGTCCGCTTTTTAACAAATTTTAAAATGAAAATGCTCAATTGCCCAATTAGTTTCTTACGTGTTCTTACATTTTCAAGGATATTTCCTTTTTCGGTAACTATCAATTATATCATACTTCGAAATAATTGTACACTTTTATATAAAATTATACAAATTTTCAATATAAAAAAAATTCATTTTTTTAATTAAATGTCCAAAGAAACATGTTAAATGATAGTTTTACATAAAATTTTTGTAACAAAAATTTTCTCCTATTAGTACATATAAAAAAAAAACAATATTGATTCGATTGCAACAAAAAATTGCATTAAAAACATGCGTAATCCGAAAAACAACGACCTGTAACTAAATCGATAAGCAGGGCCGCCAACTGTGTATTAATCGGCCTAATTTCGCTATAGAAAGTTCTTCGTTTTTTCGAATTGCGCAAACGAAAACGCATCGCCGATAAACAAACGCGGCCAAAAGTCAAATAAATCAGAACAATTTTGAAAAAAAAAACAGAAAACCAAAAAGCGAACTCTCAAACGTTATGCAAAGACGCATTCGAAAATTTCGTTTTGTTTGACAATTTGTATGGATTTGTTTGCTAATTGCGAAACTTTTCGAGTTTGTTTGTGTTTGCTTTTCACTGGTTTTGAACATGAAGATAGTGCAGGTCCGATTTAGGAATGTTGTCTTTTTTTGCTGAATTGCAAAATTAGTTTTGAGAAAATTGGATCTTAAATACACAAAAGCGTTATATAATATAATATGTATTGAATTAAAGTTAATTTGTTAATTTCATATACTTTTGTTTGAAAAAAAATTAAGAAAATTCTGAAAGTACCTGAAAAAAGTGTCATCGTTTTTCTGATTGTGTGGTTTTCACTCTCCGTTATTATTTTTGGTTTTATAACATAATCATTTTATCGATTAAGAATCGTAAAAAATAGATAGGAATTCGATTGATGGTAATAAAGTATGGTAAATTATTCGAAACAGTTAGATTTTTATTATAAAATTTATTGCGTAATTTCAATTATATAATATTCTTATGGTCACAAAAATTGACCGTTATTAAATTCAGTAATAATACTAGAAAATTTAACTAAATAATATTTGAATTTTTATGTAAAAAAAATAACGATTATGACATTATATTTATTTTTTAAATTTAACTATCTAAATAAAATAGTAAGCGAAAGGCTTGAAGTTAACATTTCAACACACGTATTCTACACGAAATTTACAAACATCGTCCAAATGACCATTATATAATATAATATTCATACAATCTTCAGTAAAAAAAGCTAAAATTCAATGATCATTTATAAAAATATACATAGAAAATTTATTAGATAAGCATTTCACCATGTGGATATAATTTTTTGAACAATAACTATTTTCATTAAAATTTTATTGTTATGAAATGTGTAATCATGTATAAATTTGAAACATTAATCAATTTTTTTCCGTTTATGCTTCATTCGTTTTCCGGGACTTTCAAACAACGAAAAAATAGTTATGTGAGGGAAATTGTTTCAAAATTAACGAAAACGTGATTTCGAATATGAAAATAAATAAATAAAACGATGAATCATGAATTTCATTGAACACATCATTTACGCGTTGCGTCAGGTTATCTTAGGTTATGTCAGGTTATGTCAAATAATGACAGGTTATGTACACAAAAAAAACACCCAACGAATCAACTTAAAATAAAAACACGACATTCAGTAAATATAATAATAGTATACACAAACACTTGTTAGTTTTGAATCGGAACCCCTCGAATGCATCCAACAAAAAAACACGCTTAGTGAAATTAAAATAAATAGAAAAACGAGGCCGCATCGCACGCATTACACTTTTGCACACAAAGCCGAATTGTACAATTGCGCAAAACGACAATTATGTCTCGTTTTGCGTTCGTTCGTTTCGCGGGTTTTTTTGTCCGCACGCGACAAATGTCGATCCCGTAATTGTGGCGGAACTGCGCGCGGTGCCAACTTGCCGTTTCGAAAAATCGGACGTCGTTAATTTGTTTAGAGTGTTATATTATGATGCTTTGACGCAACATGTTGAATTCGTTCGAATTCATGAGTATGGTTGTTAAAATTGTCGTTTTGGGTCAGTGCGTTGCGATAATGAGGATAATTGATTTTGTATATTTTGCGCAATGTTATGAGATCATTAATTGGGAAATAGGTTTTATTTTTTAGATTTGCATTCGATTTTCGTGAAAGGTCAGTATGTTTATTAATTTTATTCAGTGTAATCTCTTAAAATTTAAATCATTAAATGGATTTGAATTTGGTAAATCAATAAAATATTCTTGGAAAAATTTCATAAGCATCATTATAAGTCGCTCATAAAAAATCATTGTCAATGATTTAACCTTATTGAAATTAAGTTTAAGTTACGCAACAAATTAAACAGTGAGTAAATATATGAATAAATTAAAATATAAATGATTTTAGATCATATGACAAATTAATTTTTATAAAAATTGATCTTCTTTTAAAAATTTCGACTCTCACGTACAAATACATTCCTTATCAAAAAGTCTTAAGTAACATCCATCACCTGAGCTAATCTCATATCACTTTACTTGAAAAATTTCTTATAAATTCCGATACAAAACCGATCCAAAATTCTCGAAATTCTGACACAAACCGCGACCTCGAACTACAACCTGCAACGAAAGACGAGTTTTTCTAAAATATCAGACCACTTCCCAGTGTTGCCACATCTATGCACAAAGCGAAAATGTAAATAAACAATTACAAAACGGTCGAAAATGCATCATTCGTCGTTCGCTCCGAAACCGGAACGGTCATCCGCCTTGACACACATTCGCTTTCACCAGTTCAAATGCGTAACAAGTGCACTTGTTAGATCACAATTGAGCTAAAACGGATTTGTTCAGTCGTTTGATTTGATTTGGCGACGATGGAGTCGGTTCGGGTTTTTTGTCGCGGTTTTGTTGCACGGGGAGGCCGATAGGTGGCGCTGATGGTGGGAGATATGCGCACGGTGTTTCCCAGTTAGATTGTTATTATTGTTCTTTTTGAATATATTTCTTTATGTCAAAAGCAGTGGCGGCTCGTTCATATGTGCTGCGGTACTACAGCACTCTTAGAAAAATTTCATTTAAATTTATTTTCGAAAACATATGTGATCTTTAATGTTTTTTTTAAATATATATTTTAAAATAACATGTTCGTATAATACTTAGAATACCTAACTACTATTTTTTTTGCATTACTTGTATTCAGCACCCCATAATTTTAAGTCTCGAGCCGACACTGGTCAAAAGTATCAATTGATATAAGACATTCGAATCTATTGAATTCAGTATTTTGGTTATATTGGTTAGCATAATAATATTTTTTTTTTATTTTGAAAAAATACTATTATTTAATATTCAGAAATATTTATTTGGATTTTATGTTATAGAAAAAATTCAATCGTTGTAATTTTGTGTATTATTTGTTCATCCTAATCTACATATACAAATTATGTTCATTTTTTGTCACATTACTCGATGACTGTAATCTTTTAAAGCGATTTTTTTTCCTATCGCATTTTCTGTGCAATAAAAACATTGAAATCGTTATGTGTCATGTATAAAAGAATAATCACTATTTGAAGAATGACAAAAAATAATACTTAATGATAATAATAATAATAACAATAATAATAATAATAATAACCAATGTATGTTTAATCGTATTTTATAATAAAAAATACGATATTCAAATTTTTATGCACAAGAAATAGATGAACACCATCAAAACGTTACAAAACGCAAATTTCCGACTAGCAACGATAACTAGAAGCGAAATTTCCATCGAGATCCAACTGGCAACATTGCGAAATGTCACCGACATATTCGAATTCACAAATTAATTTTTTTTTTAAACCGATCGATGCATCGAGTTTTCCTTCCTCATTCGGGTAATGGTCGTTCGAATGCGGTCCGAATCGAACGCGGCGTTTTCGAAACGCGCTAATGCCTTTTTAAATGGATAGCTTTGAAAATTTAAGTGATAATTTTTTTCATGCGTCATTCGTTCAAACGATCTTCGCAGCGCTTTTTGCGGGCATGATCGCTTACGCGGAAATTACGCGCTCGAATTTTTTTTCTGCGCTGGCAATCATTTTATATTGAAACGTCTAGTTTTTTTATTATTTGACATTTAAGTAAAATTTCTTTTGAAGTATATGATTTTTATTCCAATCATTATTTAGTTCATTTTGTGGGTTCATCCGAATAATAATAATTCGAAATTTTCTATTCATCAAAATATGTATTATTTTAATATTTAATTGGTCTTATCTATTATTAGGTTGACCATCTGGTACCATGAATGTGTGCTACCCGAAAATTCATTGAACGAATGTTCACTCCCGAAAGTTGCCTCCCACACTTTTTCCCTTCAAAAAGTTTTTCCTCGTAGTTTAAATATAATAATTTTCAAACAATTTAAAAAATATTATATTTTATTAGTATAATGAAATATTTCAAATAATAATATGTTATTTTGTCAAAATTATTTCTGAGAATATCTTACTTTTCGACTCTTTTTTTTAGAGAACAGTATTATGAATTATTATTCAAAAGATTTTTTCTGAATATTATTAACATTAACATTGAATTTGTACTTTGTCATTTTGTCGATGAAAATAAATCGATTTGAAAATATCTGGTCAATGTCTAAATGAAAAAGTTTAAAAAAAGAACTATATGCACGTTAATTTATTTTATTATACGTTATCTTATTTAAAGATCATTTCTCAGCAAATTACATTTATGAAATTTCCTCCGCTTATCAATTTGAAAAATCTAGATAGGATGCAAGATGAACCTCAATAGGATATTACAATTTGTAATTACGTATGTACTCTTCCATCATTCTTGAAATTAAGTTTCACTGTTTACAAACCGGAATCAATTAAAAGGAAATGTAATCACTTTTGAATTGAATAATTTATAATATTCAATTAGAAAATAAATCCATCAAAAATATCTTCATACGATTTAATCAATTTTTCAGTAATAATATCAATAATTATTAACCATAGAAATTTTACAAATTTAACATTTTATTATAGATTTTACCCTTCAAATTCAATCTTATATCATACAAATCAAATTAAGCCTTTTGCTAACCGAATTCAATCAACAGAAATTTATTTTCGTTACTTTTTAATTTTTCGATAATTTTAAGAAAAATATGAAAAAAAATTTAAGTACATATCCATAGTAACCATTTTCAGATAAATTTATTAAAAAATGAAATTACTTATGGATGTGAATATTCGTAAAAATCATCAACAATGATTATCAAAGTCAAATTGAATAATGTATTATTAAATTGATTAATACAATATATTATATTTCATTGATTACTTTGATAATAGTCTCAATAATACTTTCTGATGGTTGAATTCGGTTTATAAAACGTTGAATTTGAAGTTTGAAAGGTTGAATTTGAAGCATAAAGCTATTATATGTTGGTAAAAAGTTCAAATGTTGAGTTTGAAGAAAAAATCAAAAGAAATTATCAGAAACTGTATAATAATTAGAAATTGGTGTCTGTATTGGTATTGGTATTGAAGTTTAAAAGGCTTAGTTTGATTTGAAAAAAGTTGAATTTGAAATGTAAAAGCTGTAAAAGCGACGATTCAATAGAAAACTCCATTCGGGGTCACGACACGAATTTTATTCATAAGTTCTCACGACTCGAGTTGCATCACAACATTTCATCCGTCGATTATGCATATGCGATTATTCGAAAAATTAAAAAAAGAACATATTATTCGAACATTTCCAGTGATTATTCACGTACGTAAAAAACAAACGGTTTGGAAACTGCGTTGGACACGTTCACGCGAATGGGTGTCAAGTTGATGATTTGAATGTTGAAACGCTAAAGTTTAACACTAAAAGCTATATAGAATCGATACTTCAAGGATTTTTGAAATCTGTTTACAAATTGGTATAGCGAAATCGTTTTTTTATAAGTATTATGAGTTTGTTGTAATATGCATTGTTAAGTAGCCGGACAAATACGCATATGGGTCGATTGGATTTCTTCACTGTTTTCGAAATTATAAGATTTTTAAGTACATACCTTAAAACAAATGATCTCAGATTTAAATAGAACATGATTACATTTATATATTCACTGAATTATTCGCGATCAGTAAAATCTGGCGAATTCATTAAAACATAACCGACGACTTTTTTCGTATTGAAAAAAGTCGTCGGTTAGTTGTCGGTTTTTTTCTTATCAATATTCTAATAATAAATTTTGAAATAATTTTGCCAATTGACATCGCCAATATATAAATAATATCAAAATTTTTGAAATATATGTTAGTTACTAACTTAGTAATGAAGATATATTGTTATTTTTTGATAATTTATTTAGATTCGGTCATTTGATTTACGCAATGGACCAATGTTATATACAGTTAAAGAACTGAGTAAATGGTTAATAATTTAATGAATTGATTTATATTGTTGTCAATGAATGGATATAAACACGCGTTTTTGATCGAAAAAGCATTTTCTCGGTGTAAGTATTAAGCCCTGCTTGTCACATATAAGACTCACATATATATAGGTTAAAAATAATATATAACAAATCAATAAAAATATACAGAAACGTCCATAAAAATCTGTTTAATGATGAAGACTGCAACGTTCCAAATGTAGAATTTGCAACATTTGAATATTTACTCATCGTTGAATAACCGACACCTAATTCGATGTGTCGACGAAAAAATTTCGTAATGTTTAGGAAAAAAAATCGATTGTGTCTATGTTATGTTTAAAATGTCATTTGTGTGAATTTTAATTTGCAATTTTATTGTGTATCGATATTCGTTTCGCAAATGCCATTAGCATTGTTGATTCTATATTATTTACGTTGTTCGTTTGACAATTTACAAAATAATTAATGATAGGACGTGATAATTTCCGGAAACGTTGCTTTTTTTTTTATTCTCTTTAATGATATTTGAAACGTTGTTATTTTTTTTTAAATGATTTAAAATTTAGTGGTTAACGCCTTTTAGCAGTGATATTGAAAATACGATATTTCGCAGCAGTCTCAAAGCTCAAAAAAATGTAAATAACGATTTAACAATTTATTTTTAAACGCAATATACAAATTAAAAATCTTTATTTTTTTTTTAAATTATAAGTAATGATAATTTTTGTATTATTTATTTTTGCTAGTTAATTTTTCCATTCAATAACTATCCTTCGATTTTTTTCCTAATACATACACTTAATCTTCTTTTTACACGGTTTAACGAAGAAAAACCGATTTTTTATACGGTTTTTTTCACTTGAACACGGTAAAAAAATTAAAAACTATACACGGATAGATTCAATGCAAGCCAGCATACTGTTATAATTATATGTATGTAATTATAGTTATTAAAAAAATTAATGTTTTTTGATGATTCTTCATGGAGAAATTTATTCACATCACTCATCCAAATATATTGATAGAACCTATTTCCAATTTTTATATGGTCACCATACATTTTTTTGCACGGTACGCATTCTTCGTATAAAAAGAGGATTGGGTATATAATTATTAAAAAAAAAAATACATATTGCATAAAATCCACTCCGAACCATATCCAGCATTGCCAACTTGACTTTCATTGAATCGATCAAATTCGCGCCAAAAAAAAAAACAATTAGCATACACAGACATTGAACGTTCGCGATTAGAAAGCCGACCCGCGATACACATTCGATGCCCCGTTAATTTTTCGCTTTTTCAAAACGGCCATTTTCGCGAAACGGCGCACATTTCTCTAGACATGGAAGCAGGAACCGAACGACTGGTTTGACCGTGTGCAATTTCACCTTCCTCTCGTCGGTAATCGCATCGCCATTATTACGAAACTAGTGGATTAGCTCGTCGAGTGTTGATGGACGCTTGTTTTGAAAAGTAGTTCGATTCGACAAACAGAGCTCGAAATATTGGATCTTTCATTAGGGACGCTCGAAGTTTGCTAGGTCATAGCAGCCATGTTCTTAAAGTGACATCTGTCAAATTTGTTGTCAATTTTTTGATAATGTACGGTAAATCACCATGGAACAACATCAAATCGAGCGTCCCTATTGAAAGGCTCTTTATCAACGGTTTCGTTTTATCACTAGTAAATAGGCTCGATGTTAATAACATCGGCTGTGGTTTTTTTAAGAAACGGAAAACGATAAAATGTGAAAACCCGAAACGTGTACCCGATTTGATTATTTAATTAATAAAATCAAAATAGTTCATTTGTTATTTGTTTTTAACATATAGGCAAAGCCAAAGGGAGAGGCTATCCGATGCCCGTACTCGATTTGAATATTTAATATTCAATTAATAAAACCAGTTCATTTATTATTGACACAATTACAACATATAGGCAAAGCCAGAAGCAGTAGGTAATAAGCATCATATTATAGACGTTAACTGAATACGCATATAAAGACCATATTCGCGAAAAAGTCGCGAACGTCATCGAACAGACACACACACACACACACACACACACAGAAATCCGCTATTATATATAGGGAATATACACACTTCACACTCGAATAAATAAAACAACCATCTCGCAACCGGTACCTTCTTCGAAAATCTTGAAATCATACACTTTCTAATAATAGTATACACCACCTAGTAAAAGCATACACATATCCAACAAAAACGTACTATTACTATACCACATTTAAAAAATAAAAACACAACACGTCACTTTTCTAATCGAACGCCCAAAAAACAGCCAAAAAGGTTGAGACAGACTGCACCAGCGTGCATGCACCGCACCAAATCGCACAAAATTCCAGCCGCCCCCCGCCGCGCACACCCCCTCCGCCCATCCCCGCCCCGCCTTTTGGGTGCATCGTTGCACCGGAGTCGGTTCCCGCTTGCAGTCGTAAACTTCAGTTGATGGGTCCGGTCCAGCATTACTTGATCGCCGGCCAATATGAATTATTTATGACGCATGCACGCGTCTAGATCGCTGTCAGGGATCGTCAAGATCAAGGACGATGGTCTAGGTGGATTTGGAATTTGTAAAGGCACGTGCGGAGCTTGGCGAGGGAGTCGTCAACCTTTTTTGTTGGGAGTTTATGAAAAAAAATATATAAGTTGGTGGTTTGTATGTGGATGTTTGGATTGAATTGTTATACCAATTTTGGTGATTGCTTTGGGAAACCTTTGAACAGGTGGGGAGTGTGTATAGATCGGAAAAGGGATAGTCAATCTTTTTTTGTAAAAAATGTTGGTTTTTTTTTTTTTATTATGTATAGTCTTTCAACAAGGACGCTCGATTTTAAAATATACAATAAAATTTAATGATTTGCACGTTATTCCATGGTGATTTGCTGTACACTAGTAAACAATTGACAGCAAATTTGACGGTCACTTTAACAACATGGCTGCTATAGTTTAAAAAAATTTCGAGCGTCCCTATTCACAATGATGATGATGAAAATTTTTTGTAAAGTGTCTACCTTTTTATCTCTTAAGATATGACAATATTTTGAAACTGCAAATGATTATGAGAATTACAAACAGTTTTTTATACATTAAATCGATTAATATTTAGTATGATTGTGAAATCAAATATAATATGTAGTTTCCAATAGGAACTACAATTCTGGAATTATAATAAACAAGCTGTACCCGGCAGACGTTGTCCTTCCAGTCTATATTATAATAGCTTGTAAATGAATGAATATATTTCCTTAACGATTTTAACTGGGAAAAACTTTTGAGCGTGCAATAATTTTTTTTTAATATAGGGGAGGACATTTTTTTGCGGACCATCCCGTTTTGGATTCTGGGAAATATGGTCACCGTATTTTAATGTTACAAAAACCTTTTTGTTAAAAAAATACCTATACATGCCAATTTTCATGGTGATCGGTCGAACGGTGTTGGAGTGAAACGCTGTCAAACAAACAAATATACATACAAACATCCATTTTTATATGTATAGATTTTCGGGATCGTATTTTATAGCTGGTAAGTCATATATTTTTTTAACATGAAGTAGAATTTCAAAGATTTATTCAAATTGCCTTAAAATAATATCGTGTGAAAGTCTCGTGCGTTCGACGTTTTTAAAACGTTAAGATTTGTTGAAAAACCCTAATATACATAATTTTTCATATATGCAATTATGGAGATTGTTGAAAAAAATTATCACAATTGGAAGAAAAATATATTTCAAAATTCAATTTTCTTTCAAAAAATTGATATTTCTTATTTTAAATTGAGTATGTATGTATATTTTTATGACATTTAAACTAAATATAAACGAAGAAATATTTATTTAATTAACTAATTAAATATAAATGCTGTTTGGCGCCAATATTAATCATTTCAAAAACAAATCAAAAAATGTACACTTTCCAAATAAATTGAGTTCATCATTTTTTAATTTTATGTCAAAGTTGGTGACCATCAATATCGAATATTATATAAACAATTAGATAACGCCGTTGCAACAATGTATGTATTCGCACAGATATCAATTGGCCTTTATAAATAAAATTTTAAAAATGATAACGAAATTAATTAGTTTATATGCATCAGTTTGCAAAATGACTTCTGTTAAATTTTCAATAAACGAACCAACTATCGTACATACAGGAAATGTGTGGTCAAGGTAACTAAACGTAACAAGTAAAATCTACTATACAAACAAGTAGACGGTTAAGCGAAATGGATGCACTTACAACGTGTGCGTTTCCTAAAGAATTAATGAAAAGTAACCTCATGGAAATTCCTACCATGGATGGACGATTTATATATTATAGAATGATAATCGATATTAAAGAGAAGCAGACGGCTGCAAGTGATAATTTTATTGCATAACCTTAGCTGATTAATCGGCCATTCGTATGATAATGACGGTTTCCGAGTTGTGCTATTTTGTAACCTTCGCAGTGTTTCTCGTTCATTTTTAATTTATTACGATATAGTATGTCAACTATTACAAATTATTTTTTTAATGCACATTTATTTTATTTTATTCACGCCTAAATTTTTTTCAAAAAAATATCAGAACTCATATTAGAATTTATCAATCATATTATGAAAGTTGTGAATAATGGTCGTGCGGTTAATATTTCGCCTTGTTATTATATAATGCACGCTTATTCACTTTAAGATATTTTTTATAATGCACATTATTTTTTTTAATGCATGTTTATTATGTACATGTAGTTATTATTTTTATTAATGCACATGTAGTTAAAAAAATATATATCCGAATTCATATACGAATCCATCAATCATTTTATGAAAACTGTGAATAATGGTCGTGCGGTTGATATTTCACTCTGTTATAATGCACGTTTATTCATTTTAACAAATATTTTTTATAATGCACATTATTTTTTTAATGCACATTTATTTTTTTAATGCACACTTATAATTTTAATACAGATTTATTTTATTTAATCATCGTCTAAATTTTTTTCAAAAAACTTGGAATTCATATTAGAATCCATCAATTATATAATGAAAGCTGCGAATAATGATCGTGCAGTTGATATTTTTCCCTGTTCTAATGCACGTTTATTCATTTCAAGATATTTTTTCTAATGCACACATTATATTTTTAATGCACATTTATTTTTTTAGCGCACAAATTATTTTTTTGATGCAAACTTAAAAATATCGGAATTCATATTAGAATCCATCAATCATATTATGAAAACTGTGAATAATGATCGTACGGTTGATATTTCGCCCTGTTCAAATGCACGTTTATTCATTTTAACAAATATATTTTTTCTAATGCACACATTATTTTTTTAATGCACATTTATTTTTTTAATTCACATTTACTTTTTTAATGCACAAATCATTTTTTAATGCTCATTTAAAAATATCAGAATTCATATTAGAATCCATCAATCATATTATGAAAGCTGTAAATAATGATCATGCGGTCGATATTTCGCCCTGTTCTAATGCATGTTTATTCATTTTAACAAATATATTTTTTCTAATGCACACATTATTTTTTTAATGCACATTTATTTTTTTAGTGCACAAATTATTTTTTTGATGCTAACTTAAAAATATCGGAATTCATATTAGAATCCATCAATCATATTATAAAAACTGTGAATGCGGTCGTTATTTCGCCCTGTTTTAATGCACGTTTATTCATTTTAACAGATATTTTTTTCTAATGCACACATTATTTTTTTAATGCACATTTATTTTTTTAATTCACAAATCATTTTTTAATGCTCATTTAAAAATATCAGAATTCATATAAGAATCCATCAATCATATTATGAAAGCTGTAAATAATGATCATGCGGTCGATATTTCGCCCTGTTCTAATGCACATTTATTAATTTTAACAAATATATTTTTTAAGCACTCATCGTTTTTTTTAATGCAGATCTATTTTATTTTATTGACATGTATTTTTAAAAAATATATCAGAATTCATACACGAATCCGACGAGAACGAACAAAATCGCACAAATGCAACCGGTCCCGTTATAAAGGTCCAGCGCGATGCAACGGCGGGGGCACACACACACACCGGCCGCCCGGTCCCCGTCCATACACCGACCACACACCCGTATAAATGCATGCAACGACGCAACCATTTCGCAAGACAGTCTCCGTCCGTCCGCCGGCAGCGTCGACCGCGCTCCCCCGCACAGCGTCGTCGACGACCGCGACGACGACAACAACAACAACAACACCACCACCTCCCCGCGTCCACCTCCCGCGTCGGCCCTCCCGCCTCGAAAATTCAGCTCAAGGCGGCATGCAGTGAGGAGGGCGGCGACGCCATGCACCCTCCGGGGGGCGAGTGGCGCGAGGGCGGCGGCTCCGCGGGCCCCCGCACCCCGCCCAACTGCGCCCGCTGCCGCAACCACCGCCTCAAGATCGCCCTCAAGGGCCACAAGCGCTACTGCAAGTACCGCTTCTGCACCTGCGACAAGTGTCGCCTGACGGCCGAGCGGCAGCGGGTGATGGCCATGCAGACGGCGCTGCGGCGGGCGCAGGCCCAGGACGAGGCGAGGGCGCGCGCCCATGGCGAGCCGGAGCCCCCAGCGGGCTGCTACGACAGGGGCGCGCGCCCTCCTCCGCCGCCCTCGCCGCCGCCGCCCACGCCGTCGGCGCTCGAGGAGCCGCCCGAGTCGCCCGAGTCGCCGGCCGCGTCGTCGCTGATGTCGCCGCCGCAGCCCCCCGCCGTGCCGTCCACCTCGCCGTCCACCGTGCTCATGTCGCCGGTGGGCTTCAAGGTGAACGGGGGCCCCCAGCTGCACCAGCAGCCCCTCGGGCAGACGCCGCCCCACCCCGCCCACCACTTGCCCATCAGCCCCGGCGGCGTCGGGATGCACCATCCGCATACGCATCCGATGCACTTGCCGCTGTCGCAGCAGACGCGTGAGTATTCGTGGTTTTTCTGTTGACGGTGGACGTGTCGCCGATTGGCGATTGAGTCGCGCGATCGGAAACGGAACGTATCGGGTTTGGATTGAAATGCGCATATGTGCCACTGGCGATTGAGTCGCGCGATCGGAAACGGGACGCATCGGTTTTGGATTGAAATGCGCGCGCCCGCTGGCGATTGAGTCGCGTTATCGGAAACGGAACGCATTGGTTTGGGTTGAAATGCGCACATATGCCACTGGCGATTGAGTCGCGCGATCGGAAACAGAACGCATTGATTTGGGTTGAAATGTGCGCATATGTCACTGGCGATTGAGTCGCACACGATCAGAAACAGAACGCATTGTTTTGGGTTGAAATGCGCGCGCCCACTGGCGATTGAGTCGCGCGATCGGAAACGGAACGCATTGTTTTGGATTGAAATGCGCGTATGTGCCACTGGCGATTGAGTCGCACGATCGGAAACGAAACGCATCGGTTTTCGATTGAAATGCGCGTATGTGCCACTGGCGATTGAGTCGTGCAATCGAAAACGGAACACATCGGTTTTGGATTGAAATGCGCGCGCCCACTGGCGATTGAGTCGCGCTATCGGAAACAGAACGCATCGATTTGGGTTGAAATGCGCACATATTCCACTGGCGATTGAGTCGCACACGATCAGAAACAGAACGCATTGTTTTGGATTGAAATGCGCACATATTCCACTGGCGATTGAGTCGCGCGATTGGAAACGGAACACATCGTTTTCGGTTAAAATGCGCGCTTATGACATATGTGCGCATTTCGACCCGAAACAATGTGTTCCGTTTCCAATTGCCAGTGGGCGCATGGCCTTATGCTTCGTGTGAAATTGGCAGTGCCGCCGTTGGGCGAAGTTCAAAATGTTGCTTCTTGGTGGTTTAGGGAATCGTCAAATCGTAGGGTCGTTTTTAGACAACCATCGAGCAATGCATCGTTGAAAACATGGTCTTGTTATGTTTTCATGTATTCCCTTCAAAATTTACCGCCATTTGAACCGGCGAGACGTCACTGGAAATCGGTACAATGTAGGAATAGCGCTGTTGATGTATTTTTTGGCAAGATTTGAACTTTTTGTCTTCGTTTTTGCACTCCTTGAAATTTTCTAATGAAAATTTAATAATTAGATTGGGTTTGATTTTTTTTTTTTAGTTTTATGCTCTTATGTTATTCAAGAATATTTTTTATATTATTTATTATTTTCTTAAATAAATTCTTGGAATTGTAGACAGTTGAACATTAGGCAGAAGATAAAATTTGGAAACAACTTCGATCATTACAGGCGAAGTTGGAATAGGAAAAAAAATACTCTACAAAAGTAAAATTTCATAAATTCGAAAAGAAAACAATGAAAATGTTCAAATTTCATACTATGAAGGCGTTTAGTTTTAAAAAAAACATCAACAATGCATCTTCCATTTCGTATACGATACAAAACTTTTTGTATTGTACACAAACGTAGCAATTCCACAAATGAAGCATAATAACATATATACAGACAAATTGTTCATTATCAACACCAGAAGTATTATTTGGCGTGAAGTGCGTTTTGGCGAAATTTATATTCGAAATGGACAGTACTGCGGAATTTGATATGTTCCCTTTTTAATGTATCAAATTTAAAGTTTTAACAGCATTTGATTTCTAAAAAACTTTTTATAAAACATCATTTTTAACTTCTTTTGGCTTTCTCAGATAAATCGTAACCCCTATTTTTTTATTTCAATTGATATTTCTGGAATTGATACATGCGTAATGTTTTCACTCTTGAAACTCCTACTCACTATATTTTCATGATGTTTTCATTTCTTAAACGTTCAAAATAAAAGAGGAATCAAATGATATAAAGAAAATAACTACACGATCCTCTAGCGCGTTGAATGTAAAAAAAAACCATTTATTAACTTTATTAATTTGTTGCACTCGATTTTGCACTGAATCAAATAATTTCAATTTACAGACTGTAATTTTGTGAATATTTTTCGATAATTATCGTTGTCACTAGAAAAATAAAAATATTATATTTTATTTTAAAACAATGGAAGCATTCAACCGTATCAATGAAATTATTCCATATTTTCCTATTTTTCATCAAATTTATTTATTGACATCATTGAAATATCAACAAATAACAATTGACGGTTTAGTCTTTCGATTGAACCGAAGTTAAGCTATAAGTGTTGTGGTCATCAGATCAATATGAACCATAGTGAGTGTTTGTCTGATTGCCTTGAAAGAGTTGAGATTTTTCAGAGTGATTCGATTGAGTCAAAACATAGTTTAAAGCCAAATACTAAAACTATGAATTTGACTCAAAGTTGCTTTATCATTAGTTAAAAGTATTTATTCCATAATAAGTTAATTTTTTTTTTAATATTCTTATTCTTATTTGATCCTTTTAGTGATAAAATTGAAATGAATTTGATTGATCGTTAATGTAGAATAAGGGATAATGTAGAATAATATGTAATATCATTGTGAAAAGTATTATATTCTTATGTGATTTTTGTTATTTCGACAATTCGGGTTGCGAAATCGTTTCCTACAAAATCTCCGCACTTCTGTGAACAAAATCTACTTTATTTACAAAAATTTAAATCTAAAAACTTTCGATACGTAGTCAAATGATAATGTAGTCAAATGATAATCTTGGCAATTTTGGAAGCCGCGGTATAGATTTATGATAAACAATTCGAACGGTGTATACAAATTATTCGATTTTCGTTTCTTATCAATCGGTGTTTTCACCGATTGATAAGGCACTTATTTCGATATACAATACCTTTTCTATAATTTTGATATGAAATACGCAATCTTATTGTAATAATACAACATTTTCAAACAATGAAACAAAAGTAGGTACTGATTGAAAACTAACCATACACACTAGCATCGCATGGGTAGGCCAAATAAATTCACAACAAAACAAGCATAAAATTAGTTATAATAAAAATAGACTGTAAATTTTAAATTTGTGTTCATATTCACAATATTTTGAAATGTCATATCGTTTCAATGGAAATAAATGGGCGTGCACTTTGAAGTATTCCCATTTGTCTATCACAATAAAGCCAACCGTGAATTTTGTTCCACATGCTTTGAATTAATAATTGTATCGCTATTATGAAAAACATATGATTTTCAATATAATTATATACTGAGTATTAAAAATAATATGAAATTTATCGACGCGTAATAAAACATTTTTCCATAATAATGTCATATTGCGACAGTATATAATTTTTCACCACCAACTAATGCGCGTTTACCGTATAAAGTATCATAACTGTAGTTTAAATATATCATTTTCCTACCGCTTAAATATTTATTATAATACGGAGCCGTTTGATGGTGTATATTTTTCATAATTTTTTTTCCACGCAACTATTATTCCTTCTGAAATTTATGAAAATTTGATGTGCATACAAAGTAACAAAAGAGGAAATCTCTTTTTTTTTTGATGCGTCGCGCCGTTTTTATTGAATATATTGAATATTGAATTATATTTTAATATATAATGTATGTGAGTAGTTTTTTTCTACATAAAAACACATGTGTATTTTCTACGTGGTATAATTATAAAGTATGCGGCTTTGAAGGGTCGCTTCAGGAAAATCAATAGGATCCGTCGCATAATGAAATTACACATGTAACTTATTTGAATAATATTTTTTTACATTAACGAAAAAATGAATAGAACGTTTAATATTTCATCGATGTGTATTTAATTTTCGACAAATCTGAACATATATATTCATTTCAAAAGTACTATTTTTATACAACAAATACGATGACATATTCCACGTTTCGCAAAATATGTGAATAGTTTTGTGCATACGTTTGACCCTTTGATTTGCATATGTATTATTGTCATTGTCATTTATATTGCACTGTAATTTGATTCTGTCGTTTATTCAATATTTTATTGAAAACTATCCATTCGTTTAAACATCGGCGCGAGATTCTCGCAAGTAAATTATTTTGTTTCGATTCGCATAATATAATAAATCCGTGTTCTTAGAATTTATTTTTCCTCTAGTTTATTTGATATATTTATTACGTGTTTTATTATATTATATAAACTTGATTTATAATAAATCGAACGTGTTCTAGATTTTCATTCTTATCGACTTGTTTATTTACAATTCAAAATGTTATTAGTTTCGCTAACAATATAAGGAATCGAAATAGTTCAAATGAAATTTCCTATGGTAAATTTCGATTTAAAACACTTGACTATCATTTTAAACCATATAGTGTGATCTAAACTCATTTAAAACCAATAAGATCGTTTAAAATCAGATTCGTATGCCTGAATCCGTATTTTTTAACATTATCGCACGTCTTGGTCGCGTTCTTGATTTTTCTTTATATGGAATTCAACCGTGTAACCAACGGTTAACAGTGATATATATACCCTCCTCAGTTTATGGTGTTTATTTAGAAATCCTACATTATATAAATCTCTGAAAACTTAAACATTCAGCGAGAAAGTATTGCGCATAGCGGGATTTGAAAAGGTTGACGTTTTAATTAATTTTCTTTGAAGACAAACGCATATTTTAGTACTTTCGTAAATAGTAAATAATTTTAGTAATGTGTGGTATTGAAAGACAAACAAAATTAATGAAAATTAGTTAGTTCAGTTGCAGAAATGCGGAAAAGTTGCAATTCTTGTTCGAGCGCGCGTAATTTTCACTCGGCTTAGGCATAATTTTCAATTTGCAATATTTGCATAGAAAACATAGTAATGCGATTTTGAACTATCATTTCAACATATTTCTTTGCCATTTTTTTTTTTTCAGATTGCAAAAAGTTATTAAAATATTATCAAAAAAAAACTAAACTCGATAATTTTCGATAATAGTTCACACCGATTTTCAAATTATTATATTTATTCGTTGAGTACGTGTCTCGAAAATCATATTATCTTACAACACACGAAAACCTTTTTGTATCTTGACCGCATTTTAAATTATGTTGCAACCTTTCGCATGCATTCGGGAACCTTCGTGCCAATTTCCGTGGAATTCGTTTGAACCTACAAAACGAAAAAAGCAATCGAAAAACTCCCAAATATATTACACAATCGAGAAACCGATCCGTTTGTAAACCGACTTACTTTTGTAATGCGAAGTGTACAATTGAAGAATTTAAATTAAATTTTAACTGTCTATTCTTGTCTAACATTGATTGAATATTTATTTAAATTTTAATACGAAGATTTACGTACAAATACTATACGATTTTTCATGTATGCTTTTCTCAATAGCGATTATTTCATAAAATTCTTTAGTATTTTACATTTTTTCGATTCATTGATTATTTTATTAAAAATTGCAGTCTTGTCTAATTTCATTATACTATGCGCTTGTCATCATCTTGTATTTTATTATAAAATGATTAAAATAAAAATCATGAATCAACCTACTTTTCATCAAACTATTATTGAGATGTTGTAATTCATCGCCAATTTTGTGTGACACCTCTTCAAATGATTGAATCTGAGATGTCCAATTCCGTGATAGTATACAAAGTTTTGAGAAAAGCTTCGTAATATATTTTTTTTATAATAAAGAGATTAGCATTGAAATATTATAAAAAATTACCATCAACAATATTTTTCCCAAATAACTGGTGATTTTATTTAAATAAATTTTCGCAGTTTCAAGAAAAGCAGAAGTAAATGAAAAAAAAACTAATTTTGTTATTAATAATAACTTTGATAATGAATATTTTCATCAATACTGATTATTGGATGTCTGCGCAACAATTATTAGTAATTTATCTTAAAACTTGAAGATGTTAACTAAATATTATATAAAATACTATAATAATGCTAAGATTCATAAGCTTGTCATATTCATCCCTATAAATATTTTGATTGAAAAAAAAATGTCATTCACTTTTACATATACTCCTATTTTATCTATTGACAGTAAAAAAAAAAATTATGTAGATTGAAAACTATGTTTTACTGATTTGAATCATGCGTGTATTCTATACGGCAAAAAAAAATCATCGAAAAACTTGTCGATATTAGTATCATCAATAAATTATATCATCGTGATTTTTTGTATATGATGGCAAACCTTTCGTAAACACAGTTCTCTAAAATACGTTGGTATTTTTCAAAAAAAATCAAGTTTATTTCGACTATTACAGAATTTGATGTGAAAAAAAAGTCGACTGGTCTCATATATTTTCAATAATATTGTTTATTAAAAAAAAATTCAAACCGATCGATAAATTTGAATACGAAAAAAATTATTAAAGATCCCATAAACCAAAATCAATGCTTCGGCTCTCATCGCGCCCGAAGGTCGAAGATCCGCCTCTTCCACTTCGGGACACATATTTTTGGATTTATCAACATAATACAATTTCAGCACAGCAGTTCGATGACCATCCCGAGCACAGTGTACACACACACACACACACCTTGCGCCTGCCGCCCATTCAAAAACTTGTTGCAGTTTTCTCTGGCGAATACTCGTTTCTTTGGCTTGCCGTCTATATAAGGCCGACGGCGACAACCGTCCGATCTTTTTATACCTTTTTCTGTTTTGTTTGTTTGTTTTCAGCGAGGGATTCTCGGTTGACGCATCGAATTTGTAGGCCGACGTTAAAAATGCTGAAAATCCGCGGCTGAACCGCACACGTGTTCCTTCTTATCGGCCGTTCGGTTTGCTGACGTCTTATCTTATGTGTGACGTTTTTTAAACGTCGTTTGTATTTATTTATAGTAGTTTCTTTTTTATGTTGTCCGTTTCGAATGATTGTGGTGGTGTGATATGATGATGAAAATATTCGATATTTGAATTATTTCGGTGTATTCGTAATGGATTTGTCACAATGTAATGTCACGTTTTTAAATGTCGATAGATGAATGTTAGTTATGAAGGAAATTTGATATTTAAATTGTTTCGTTGTAATAATGATGAATTTTCAATGTGACGTTTTTAAATGTTGTTTATAAGCATTGGTATACTTAATCGTTTTATAACAGTTGTATGAGTTAAGCGAAGTGTGTTGTGGTCGATGGTTAGACGCAACTGTATTGTATAATAAATTATAATGAAAGTTCCAATATTCAATAATAATAATAATAATGATAACGACTTCTGTTTTACATTCACTATAATATAATTTAATTCGTTAATTCCCAACTGTGTTTAACAAGTTCAAATATTTGCCTTCACCGCAAAAAACGCTTCACTCAACAGAAAATATAAATACCGGTATGTCATATATTAATACAATCAAACGAAAATCTCAAACAGATTTACAATTTTCCACCTTGATCCCATATTATAAATCAACCTCAACAATGATACTTCATAATCGCACAAAACGGCAACCTACACAAAGCAAACATAGATAAATACACACACACGAGTTTTATTTTCCTTTCGCTGCACAGTTTCGCAATCCAGCACTTCGGAATCCCGACAACCTGTTGATACCAAAACCCAGGAGTGCCACAACAAACGGCAAAATGAAAATCGGCAAACTCAACGTTCGTGTCGATTCGAACTCGGACCCGTTTCGCGCGCTTTGCATAACGATGATTCATGCGATTTGTTTCGGTTTGAATTTTTTTTTTTTGGTGGGTTTTCGCCGAGTCGCTTATCCGAAAAAAATACACGAACATGTGGATATCTCGACGTTGACTGGGTCAGTGGTTGAACGGGCAATTTCGCGATCGATAGAACACACTATGCTATAAATACGAACAGTCGTTCGACTAGTTCTGCGTACGTTTCTTGCCGAACTATTTATTGTATGTTTATCATATCGTAACAAAAAAATAAATATTCATTTTTATTATGTGTTATATATATACGAATGCTTTTGATTGGAAATTTTTGCTATTTTCATACGATTAACTCGTTATGTAGAGAGTTTAAATCTTAATTTTTTTTTTTGAATACTTTCGTTTATTGATATGTTTGATCGTTTTTTACATACATTCATCCTGTTCTGGAATAGTTGCATTCCATTGCTGATAAATCGTGCAATGATTGATGACATAGTATTGATATTATGGAGTTGTCCATATAAGAGTTACATTGGAATTTGAGAACTATGCCTTTTAATCGCTTGATTATCCTAAAAAAAGACATTTATATAACATAGAAACTATAAAATAGAATGATTTTTCAATGATGCGACATCAATATGATCTAATGAATTATATTTTCAATGAAAATTAAAATAATGTATACGCCGAATAACATTGATAAAATTATATATAGCATCAAAAATTGATTTGTTTATTCGACTAATATCTAAATTATCAATAAGAAAATTTGAAAAACAACATCTACTCTATTCCCAATTGAAATTTCTAGTATTTTTCATATCCAATCTGTTTATTTCCGATATAAAAATCAAAGAAACCGAGAGGAAAACGAGCGAACCACCCGTCGCGAACTATCCGCGGGGTTCTTTCCTAACTACCCATCGCTTTTCCATTCCAATTTTCCACCCGCTATTCTCCATTCCAATTTTCCACCCGCTATTCTCCACCCCTATTTTCCACCCCATGACATAACTTCCACACATAATGGTGTTGAGCTCAACCTTGACAGCGGGAATGCCGTAAAAAGAACGCTTCAAACTTCAACTCTGATCTTTCGCATTATGGTCGCGCTAACCTTGCGAACGGTATCGATTCGCAGTTGAAACTTTTACGTGACGTTGTTCTAGAAAAGGAGTTTGTATAATTTTTTTCAGGTCGGTTACGTATACATTTTTCGAGTGATGTTTGAATGATTGAAGAGGCGACGGACGTTAATGATTCTAAGTAGTGTTTAAATGGATCGCGTGTTGTTGATGGGTCGAATTAAAATTTTAAAATCAAATACGTCCAACCCTCGGTTTACATGGTAGGTAGGTTATATATGATCGGGTTTGAAAAATATATTATATTGTAAAAGGAAGAGTCACTTTTAAAAAAATTGTACCAAATAAATCTTGATTTAACTATAGTATTATTTAAAAGTGAACGATATAAAGAGTAACTAATCGATTTAATAATTCATTATATAGAATTAGCGATTTATATGTTTGAAATTTCTCCTGTTATAATAAATAGACTTTCCAGTAATAAAGCGAAGTTCTTCAACAATTTATTCGAAAATTGCAATAAAACAAAAACCATGTAAATTGTAAAATATACGTACGTATTATTCAATATGAAATGATGAATTTATAATGAATATTAATCTAAATTATTTTGAATTTCAAAATGTTTACTTTAATATTATAAAATTTAATACACATATACCGTATTTATATATTTAAAAATTAGTCATAAATTATGATTATAAATAAACAAATCAAACATAAATATTAGCATATTCATCAGAAAATTTTCAAACTACTCCATATAAATACACACATTTGAAAAGTTTATAAGTTATTTCTTAATATAATTAGTTTCTCAACATACCTTTATACTAACTATCAACATGAAAATTATATGCACGTACATTTTTATAATTTTGAATCAAATTAATTTCTCAACATGCCCTTCTACTAACTATCAAAATAATAATTATATGCACATACATTTTTATACAAACTTCGATAAAATAGTGTAATTTTCCACGCTCGTTTCATTCGCGGCGTAAACACGCAATAACCACCGATTAAAACAAACTAACTATTCGCTAAAACCGGCAAATTCAACATCGACATCTAGTTTTCTGTATTCTACTGGTTTTCGAATGGTCCCCGATAGTATGATGTCTTCGGAGAGTGGCTAGTTATTGCATGTGCAGTTTAAAATCGTCATCGCAAACTGGAAGAGTCGCATAATTCGGTCATTCGAGAAGTTCGATTGAGACTTATTAAGGACGGTTAATAAAATCTTCGTGTTTATGCTTCAAAGCTTGTTTAGATTAACGTTGGAAAGGTCAATAATGTATTGGGTCTGATTTGTTCAAGTTTTCAATTATTGATTGTATACTTTGTTAATAGTGACTTCTGGTATTTTATCTTTGAAAATTTCATTAGCTTTGACGCAAATTATATTATATGTGTTGATATCGATTGGTTATAATAACCATTTTGAATTCTTCAGTTCTGATTTGAATAGCGATTAATTAGTGTAAATGTGTTTAGATTTACGTTTTACTAGGATGAATAACGTTTGAATTTTATTATACTGCGGATTTAGATATTTTTCAATGTTATGGATTTTTTTCAATTCAAATATAATTAAAGGTTACTTATTTTTTCGATTGTGCATCGTTCATGTTTATTTACGCACTTCGCATTCGTTTTTCAGCGCGTTCAACATCCGATTGAAAAACATGACTGAAAATATACATTTCAACGAATCGGATAACAATTTGCGATATTTTAGCGATAAATCACGAAGCTTCGCGGTCCGTTAAATAGAAATAAATGCTCAACGTACGGATTTTTCATCGCCTTTTTTCATATTGATATTAAATACATTGAATGTTCTATTGACACGAAACCTAGTACACATATTATTGAAAAGCGTCGTTTCAATGTTTTTTTCTAATTAGTTGTAATTATTGTTTAATTAATACAAAATCACGCTTTGTAACAAAGGTTTCACTTCTGTGTGTATTTTTTTGTTATAACCTGCATAATTTTCGAAGGCTTTAATTTATTTAACAATCCGTGTAATTTTCAAACTCATGTTAATTTTTCGAATGAAATGATATAGTAACAATGCATTATGTTTACAGACGACCTCAAGCTGATATTAATATACACGTTATTACATCTGAACATATATGAATAAGTGATAAGAACGAGTCACATTTCGCCACAACGTTTCTTTATCGCATGCACTTTTTTTGCACTAAATGGCATATATACATAACCAGATAATATAATCTGAAAATTAATGTCTCTTACTTTGATTTTTCAAATATTTTTTTCCGATAAATCTTCAAATCGATTCATTTTGATCGTCTGAAAATCCTGATTGTGTGGAATCAATGATTGACATTTTTCGTCTGATATTTTTTAACTATTGATTATTTTTCGATTTGAATCATTTTTATTGATATGTTAATTTTATAAATAGAAAGTCATTTGGAAGACGCTCGGAAAATATCGATAGTTTACATTTTATATGATATCTTCATAATATAAAAAGCGTAATTATATTTTGTTGGAATATAAATACAAAAAAATTTCATTCATTTTGATATGCTTTTTTATCAGTTTTTCGAAACATATTTTTAACCACATATCAAATTGATTCAAGTGCATTATTTGCACACAAATAAAAACTGCAACAAAATACACGAAACACTACCGGTTATTTCATAATATATTTTTCTTCAAACTAATTAAGTTTTACGTTTTTTTTTCTATCGCGAAATCCACAATATTTACGAACGTTCCGTGACCTAGGTTTTGTTTTTTTCTGTTAAGTTACATATGTGTTGCAATTTTATCGCACTCACATAAACTTTATCGCGTTTATACAGAAGCGATACGATTCTATAGATAATTCGACGTGACGTAGTTTATAATTTTCAGAATTTTCCGACTAACTTTGTACCGAAAGTCGAATTCGGTTCATTTTTCAAACCGTCGTTGTTTGTCTCCGAAAATAATGAACCTATATGAATGCGAGAGGAACGCGATTGCTACTGTATTTTAAATCGCGATCCTTTCGATAGCTCGCAAACCGGTCCACCAAGTTCACTCATATCAATACAAAACTACAATGTATCTTATCTTGAATTTGTTGAAATATATTAATTTAATATTTAAGAATTTTCAAAAAAAAAAAAAATTGTATATATTTCAGATTTAGTGCGATGTGCACGTGTTTTCAAAATCGATTTTCTAATATTTTTGAAAGTGTTACAAGGTTTATTTAGGTGTAAAGTGATTGTGATATTCTTTTCATATTTTTTTCTTTATTTTCAATCAATTTAATATATATGAATATCTGAATAATTAAATTATCATATACAGATAATTATTATAATATTCAGTGCTACATAAAAAACACTCATTCTTCTTTAAAATGACATTCATATAATATTTGACTTTACAATTTAATTATATGGATGATTAATGAGAATGTGCAATCTTTAATTAATAAATTTTCACAATATTTATGTGACAAAATTTTTCTCAACGTTAAAAATCGTGCAATTAAGCAATATAAATCACGATCAGTAAATTGACATGATTTATAATAGAAACTATTAACCTGTTACTGCTTGCAAATTTTTTTGAATATGAATATTTTAGTATGCAATTAAAAAAAAACTTTTATTGTTAAAATCTAGTTCCATATCTAATCAATAAATTTCAAAGGGTCGATCTGAAATTATTTCAGTTTTAATTATTTTTTAAATAACAAAGATTATGAGAATGTATACAAAATTTTTCGAACAATTACATGGATATTCTATTACGAACAAATTGAAAAAAAACTTTTATAACTAAAATCTGGTTAAATATGAAATTACTAAACCTCAAAGGTCAACCTGAAATTATTTCCGTATTCATTTTTTTTAATAACAAAGTTTATAATGATATATAGGAAGACATTTTATGATTTAAGCATAGAGAGATATCATTGTAATGATTATTCATTTTTATTCAACCATATCCCAATTCTAATTCATTCACACACATAATCAAACTATAAATTATACGATCAATATGTACCAAGTATAGTACAAACTATGCATCTAATATATCTTGCAAACGTGAAATGGTTAGATTGACGTGGAAAATATGCGTAAGCGACCCGCGCGCCAGCCGAGCGTGAACCGACTATGAAATTGCAATACAAATGCGTATATAAAAAAGGCTAGAACACCTAAGAAGTATTACACGTAACAATCGCGGACATTGTACCGGCTTTGCGTATTATATTATCAGCCGGGTTCAAATGCGGTACAATAAATACAGTCCCACTCGGTACATGATCGGGGCACTTTCTTCGGTCGTGTTGTGGATCGGATTTTGTCGTTTTGGATGACGTGTCGTGTTATAGTTGAAGTGTGGGTTAATGTTTTATGGACGGTGGTGTGGTTTTTTCGGAAATAGTTGGGTGTAGTGTGGATTGAAAAAATATGGGTATTGCAGGGAGCCATTAAGCGTCGGAGGGTTTAATGTCGAATGAAATGTTGAAAAGTTTTAATCGGTGTTTTTGAAAAATTAATTCGTTGTTTTCTAAAGTTTTAATGTTTTCGAAACGCTCGAAATAGTACTGTGCGAAGTTTCGACTTGTTTTTGACAAATATTGGTTAACTTTCTAAAATTGTTTTCACTGATGATTTATTATGAGACTGGAAATATTGCGAAAAATTCTAAGCTGAAATTTTATAATATAGGGATGCCACTGAAAGACTGAAGGGTTTTAAAATAATATTTCTTACAAAAAAATATTTAAAGATTATAGAGCATATTTTGGAGATTAAAATATTTAGTTACATATGATCTCCAGAAATGATCAAAACTCATTGGTCTTTTCTGTTCTAGTGAAAAATCAATTATTAGTCGGAGAAAACACTACCAAATAGTATTATATTATACATTTTTAAGGATGCAATTCATAATGATGTATTTCTCTGGATTATCAGTACTCCAAAATCAGCAATTTTATATATTATCCATACGTTTATTTTATTATGGGACTCGTCATTCATTATTAATTAATGTTGCATTAAAACATTCCAGTATTTCCTTTGAGTTTCAATAATTGATCTTTCATTAGATTAGAAGAAAACAATGAGTTTTACTCATTGCTACCTAACAATTTTAATGGCCAAAGATTTCTCCATAAACAAAAAATCCATCATATACAAATAACAAGAATCATTGCTTATATATAATACTTTACATTTTCCCGCTAAATTATCTCACAATTAACATACATACAATAACCACACTACACGCGCTAACATTATTTCAATGATTATGCACACAACCCATCAATTTTTCTAATTAAAAACGAAACAATACCCCGAATTCCACCGAACATTAAATCATTTCCGAAAATTGAAAAACGACAACATCCGGAAGCAATACGTAAGAGTGCGTCCGTTCGCGTTTTAGTGTGCTATAAAAAATATTGATTGTAGTAACATGGTGGAGTCGCCTGCCAAAAATTCGTCGTCGGAAAATGGAGGTCGGAAAACTCGGTTGTTTTTCCAGTCTGAATTACGATTTGGCAAAGCCGGCAGACGAAAACTCGGTACTTTGGCATTGAATTGCGAGACCACGACCTCGAATCTATGTGCAAAATTGCTGCAATATACTCGGATTGTAACCTTAACGATTATCTGGAAAATCGATGTTCGGATCGATTCATATTGGGAAATTCGGTTCAGAGTTCGGAGAAAGTTCGAATTCAATCAAAGTGGTGGAGTGTAGACTTCCGCTCTTTATAAAGGCGAAGTTTTATCAAAGGAAACTGTTGTTGTAAAAGACTATCTTTACGTGTTTTCGAATTGAATTTGAGATATTTATACGTACAACTGTTTTATGGTTGTGGAAACTGTTTCCAGTTGATACTTGTTATGTCAACTTTTATTTTATCTGTAATTCTCACTTTATAGATAGCTGCTACATAATTTAATCTGTACCATCAAAAAATCTTATCAATAGTTTACTTAAGTCCTCAAAAGGATTGTAAAAGTGATATATAAAGTACTAAAAAAAACGTTAATAGTTCAATGTTCTTATATTAACTCACCACTATAGTTTGACTTGTCATGTCAAGCAAGTTTCTTTATATGACGTACTTAGAATGGATATACTTTTTAAGGTTTTATAAATTATAAATCGTTCGATTGACTTATGTCAATAAAATACATAAATATTCAACGCAACACGATAATTTTCTGTTAAATATTCCTTTGATCAAAACCCTTTTTTCAAAGTTCAAAACTACAGTTTACACGATCGTCTTTTATAATTTATGTAATAGATAAATAGATAAAAAGTCATCACGATCATCTATAAATTAATCGCAATTTAATACAAGTGTATACAATGCAAATATCACTTTATAATTATCTAATCAAATCCATCTTTTGTCTCGGTACATTGTTCACATAACGAGCTTCAATTATACTATTATATACAAATTACGATTTGTATTTTCATCATTAATTTTCTTCACAATCCGGATTGATATATTCTCGTTATAATTTCGTCAAAATCTTCGCAAAAGTCGGTCTTATACGACCATTCTGAATCGCGTGTTCGATTTCGTATGCTAATTTATTCGCATGGAACAATTACAGAGGTTTCATTTAAAATTAACATCAAACCCCCTTCAGTGTCGCAAAATTATTACCGGCGATCTATGGAGATCGATTTTACCATAATGACGTGCAATTTTTGCATTTAATCGGACGGAACGTATGTTTTGGAAATAATCGACAAGAAATAATACACGATGTGATGATATACTAAACATGAGCATCAATTACCTCTTTGTTATAATTGGCGCGAGTTTACATATTTGTAAAATAGCGTTTAAATACGATACGGTTTTTTTGGTTTGAGAATAATCGGTGTGCCGAGTGATTATATTGTATGAATTTTAATATGGAAACTCTTTAAAGTTGCATGACAAATTGCACGTGAATTAAATCGAGTTTCCTTCGTTTGTTTGTAATAAATTAAAGGTAAATTTAATTTTATTAAATTTGTAAGTTTAACTTTTTTAAATCGCGCAGGGCGGTAAATCGGTTTTGTATAATATAAATAGTGAGAGCTGCTTTTTGATTTCCAGTTTTTTTTTTTCGCCGACGCGTTTTGGTTTATTCATTTCGGGCGAAAGAAAATATAAATATTTAAACCCTGACGAATTTCGAGCTTCCTTGGGTGGCTTTTTCATACAAAAAATATGATCGATTATACTTTCGACTTCTTTTGACAGAACAAAAAAACGTTCCAGTCTTCCGATTTGAAAATTCAAATTGGCGATTTACTCGTTTGCTCTTTAATTAGTAAATTTCATATTGCAAACAACATTTTTATTGTAGACGAAGAAAAACGCAGGCAACGATCCGTGATAGTTGAAATTGCTTACGTTGTTTGCGCATTTCTCAAAAGCTAATTAGGCGAAAAACTTTAGATAGAGGCGAATCTTCTTCGATCTATAAATTTTCGAATTAATTCGTTTGTGTGTCATTTCTCAAGATCACAATGTTTGACCTCTCAATTGAATATCGATTTATACTTCACCGTCATTGTGAGTGATTTATCATTTACAGTAAACCGCTTCCTGTATTGTACACTCCTATGATTTCCAGTCAAGTCATTTGCGCTAGTTAACACGTAAAAATGCATAAAAAAAGAAAAGTGGAAATGATTTCCTTCAAATAAAAAAAAAATAATCGGAAAACCTTAACCTCCTATAATGTCGTCGTCCCTATAGCGTGGTACTTATTTTGACGTTATAGGAGGTTTACTTTATATGACGTTTAAAAAATATTTCAAGGCTCGCAAATTAATTATTGGATACATACAAAAATTCAAAACGAAAAAATATTCATCTTTGAATGCAGTAAAACTCAAATTTTCATTTGAAAAAAAAACGCATTTTCTTAACTGATTATTTTTTCGAATATTTTGTCAACCCTCTCTGTTCCGCGGCTTTACGATTTGTAATTATCCACGGTCTGCAGCTATCCCTTGTAATTAAAATCAGATGTTACAAACCATTCAGACGATTGAAAATATACATTTGAATCATTGCTCATATTGAAAAATGTATAAAAAATTGAACTCATCTGACCATACAGTTTGTCTGGCTCGGATGCATCACATATTGACCACTCTGTCTTTGTTGCGGCTCTGCCAGCGTTCCGTTTACATTTAAACAATGGTCTTCTGACTGTTGGGAAGCTCTTGCCGACGACGTTTTCACATTTGAGAAAGCACGGCACAATCACGCCATGTTTTTAATTGTCGTAAAAGAAAAAGAACGGACTCGCCCGGTTGACGTGTGATGCGATGATTCCGTACGAGGTTGGTTTTGTATTTTTTCGTGTGGTGTTAATTAATTTTGCAAACTGGTTAATTTTTTTGTTTTGTTCGAAGCTTGGATTGAAATTTTTTGGACGCTGTTGCAATTTGTATTCAATAACTGATTGAAATAGATTACTATGCAAAAGTTCTTGGCATCGAACTCAGATTGCATGCAGCAGTGTTCAACTATAAAATTTTCTGTTTGTTTGAACTTTCGAATGTTTGAATCTCTTTATAAATATAATTTAATTCAATTAGATCGCTTTATACTGTAAATCAATTATACACAACAATTTGTCAAAACGTCGCCTTTTCCAGAACGTCTTCTGACACGTACGATATGTAAACTCGCTTAACCCATTTGTAAAACGTCCGACGCGTATATAAAAAAAATCATACAAAACAAAAAAAATGCATATAAACGCCGACATGAACTTTCCTTAAATATCTTTGGATACACTCCAAGTTACCTACGAGTTATAAAAGCGTTTATTTCCGCTCCGCGAAAGGTTTTGCACTAATTTATTTTTGATTTCACCGACTCGTATAGATCCGATCAATTCCGGAAAGTGACCATAGTTTATTCTGAACTCACTGAATGTATATTTTTAAACCAACAACGAAACGAAAAATTTTCGTATATCGTTCATCATAAGCGCCGTTTATGTATCACAATATGAAATCAAGTTTTTTTTTAAATATAAAAATTAAATTCGTTTTATATCCAAGAATTTAGATTCGATTCGAAATTTACGTCTGAGCTGCGTCGCGAATAATCATCAAGCTCGCTCTAAATTCAGCTCATCTCTCATTTTAGCTAGGAATTTTCAATTTTATACACCCCTCGGTGCATTGTTGCACAGACGTGGCTTTTATGCGGATTTTAGTGCAGTTTTATTGCTAAGCCCTCGGGGTCAGCAGTCATCCCGATCACGACTCGGACCGATCAAAATTTGCAGACCCGTATTTTATTGTAGATCATTTTAATCGTTCCTATATCGGGTGTGTTTTATTGCAATCGAAGTTTTGTTAAATTATATAAACCGTATTCGAACCGGTAGTATATTTTTTTTGTATAAATATTTGCATTCGTGTGCAAATTTTCGTTACTGTTTATGTAAACAGGTGATAATGCAGAGATATGGATTGTATAATATTCATGTTAGTTGTATTATACAAACTGAATTTGATTGGATTTAAAATTGAAATATTTTCAACACGAATTCATTATATTAAGTATATAAAGTTTGATCTCAAATGAACAAGTTTTTTTTATTCATTCTTAGAATTTTAAGTGCATTTTTATTAAAACCTATTATTATACATACATTATTCATGAATGATTAAATTACCTATGAGCATACTAATTTCAATGTCTAAAACATCGTACAAGAATATTCATTGTAAAGGAACATTACGAACCATCAGAAGTGTTAATTATATAAACGAACCATAACAAACACCTCGATTCCTTTGAAGTCATAAATTCTTACGATTCGAGCGCAAAATTTCATTATTCCCCACAAGTTATTGTCACAATCCGCAATTGCAACGGGCCCATAACAAATCGGCTACAATGTCCCATCCAACGGGTCTATTTCGCATTTTTCGCACGTTTACACAACGAAAGTGTATAATAAATTAATACGTTTTCATACTTTGCGTCGCAGTAATTGGATTAAACATCGTTTTAAGTTCAAGTCGGACATAAAGGAAGAGAGGTCTCTTTGCTAATTGCGCGACAAGTGCGTTCGTTTCCTCCATAAATTCTATAGCTTGAAAGGTCAGTTACATCGAAACTATTAAAACACCTACATTTAGTTTACAAATGAGTTGATTTATACTAGTTTTGTATCGTGTCCGAGGTTAAAGTTCTCGACAAAATCGAAATGTGCGTTTTCGTTCCGCCGATACTTTGTAATCTTTGTGGTTATTTATAATTGAAAAAGTATACGCTACAATGTCAATGTGTAAATATTTTTAATTTACAATATATGTGCTGTGTTGAATGTGTAAATAATCATCAAGCGACATTGATCTGATGACACTGAAGCGTTGACCTGTAAATTTGCAATTTTAGTTTCTTAATCGACTCTTCAGTTTCACAGGTCGAAGGTTGCGGTTGTATAACTTTTTCCGTTTAATAAAAAATTATTTGCAATTATTCGTTTCTTTTATCGATTAAGTTTCATCTGAAATTTAACGTTATGAAATAAATGCACTAAAATTTCCACCTTATCAAGTAAATGTTGTCTCGACATTGTATACATGCAATCGTGATAGCGGTTTTTTGTATTTTTATCTCGCTTGGTGACAAATTTAGACCTCCAAATGACCCGAAACTGCATATTTTCAAATTATTACATAATTATGCTAAATTTATCATTTTTTCCTAAAAAGAAAGTGTATAAATAATTAATTTAATTAGCATTTTCGTGACATACAAATGGAATCGTTTATCTGAGAGCCAGAAATATTAATTACGTGATAAAAACTTTCGACGCATTTTTATTATTATTTTTCGAATATTTATTTTCGTAAAATGATACAAAAAAATGCTTTTGAATATACATCGGAATTCTGTTGCATGTTTCACCAACAGAAACGATACGCATTTATTTCACCTATAAACTCGATTAAGAAACGGTAGCGCGTTTCAAAGGGACCACCTCAAACCATAAGCATTAATTCGATTTGAATAACTTCATGCTTTATCAGTTTCAGACTTTTCGAAAATATTGTATCCGAATCTGAGATATTCAAACATTTCTGCTTTATTTTTTTTATATATACATCATTTTCAATTAAAAAAAGATCAAAATATATTGTTTTGTTTGAATCATTGAAGAGATTTTTATCAAAAATCTTCATATTACTTTTTGATAGTCATTTTTATATGAAAATGCTTTTTTGAATAATCTCCACTACTTTTTAAATAATGATAAGTAAATTATATACTTTTATTTATATTCATATATATACGACTTTTTTTTTCTTTTGCAATTCCACCAATATCGTTCTATTTCTACCCATGCCCATCTATATTTTTTGTAAGGTTAATTCTTTGCCTTTTCTTTTATTTTTTTGATCAATAATATTTTGAAAGTCTGCAAAATTATTAAATATTTTTTTTAACATTTATAAATAAATACAAATGCAAAAATATATTGATAAATCAGATTCATCAATCTTGTCACCCATCGACTTTTAAAATGAGAACCTTGTTTCAAACATTTTATTTCGATTGATATAAATTATTTAAAAAAAAAATTTCAAATTATTCTTCAGAATATCCATCACTTTCCCCACATTTTGAAAACCTGCGATTTATTATAATAATACGTAGGCGGCCTTGTTTCTATCAGAATAAAATCCCTCGGGCCGAAGTTTTACTGCGTCCAATGTGCTCTGCACAATAATTAAACCACAATAAATACACACCGAGCCATTGTCGTGCTCCTTCATTATTATAAACATTATAAATAAACTTAAAAACCGTCCATTTGTCGGATCTGATATTCCGATCGGAAACGGCCGAAACAATCGCGCGTAAATTTCGCTTTCAATGACGCGCGGTTTTTTCGCGTTTCGGCTTCCTTTTCGACAATTCGAATATGCAAAATTCTCGATCGAAGTGCACTCGAATCCAGATTTATAGGTTCGTGTCGTTTATGATTTAAAACGGTCGTTCTCGATGGGATTTGTCGATAAGAATGCGAGCTTCGGAGAGGCGACACATTGCACTCGGAATTCAATTTATTTTTCAATATTTTTTGTATTGAAGGGCCGTTTTTTACACGAGAATATTCGATTGTGAAAATTCCAGATCGTTTATGCCGTCGACAATCTCGTTAAGCTTTTCGGGCACGCAGTTATACCATTTTCTGGTCGAGAGTGTTATTTTAATGCGAAAAAAGTTGCAACTTTTATTTGCGTTGATGACGGTTTTGCTTGTTCTTTATATTTTCGTTTGATCGTTTATTTGTACATAAAAATTTTCATGTTCCGTAATGGGTACTTGCGTATATTTAACTTCGAACCGATACGCGTATGATATTTGTAAAATGCTATAATCTTTATGTGTAAAAAGTTTTAATGTATAATGTTGATAATTATTGGAATTTTTCCTCATCAAATTCACACTGCGAATATTTATTTTAATCAATTTGTGCCGCTGGAAATAATTTTATTATACACCAGGTGCATACAATGTTGAAGCGTTTATTGAGTGAACAAATTTTTTATGGATTTTATTTTAAACTATATACTGAATGTTTTTCAATAATAACATTAACAGTTAATGTTTTGAGAAAACAGTTTTTTTTGAAGAAAACATTTCTTTCGACCTGTAAACACAATGTTCTTGACATTTATTTGAATTTATTCATAAAAAAGTCTAGTTAAGGTAGCGATAATTGAATAAACGCGGAACATTTTGCCCATATAATGAAGACTTCAAAGATCGATTATCAATTTAATGACAGTGGTTCTTGCATGTGGGATAGTCCAACGAAAAACCAGTTGAAGATTCATCTCGGACCTAAAAAAGCACAAAACGAAGCTGTCTTCGTTGATAAGAAATATGAAGCTTCGCAAAATTCATCCTTCGGTTTAAAAATACACGCTTATACCGTTTGTAAACATATCAGTGAAGTATGTTGGTTATAATAAATTGTGCACATAATTGCTTTGGAAGTCGTCCCCTTTATCGCTCAATGTATGTAATAATTTGAATACAACTACGATTGAAAATTGTTTATGACAAGTGTCAGTTTCTTTCTCTAATTACCAAGATATACACATAGCTTCCGTTATAGTAGAGGGGTCGTTTAATTATACCGTTACGACTCAAATATAATTAAACGTTTACTTTTTCAATAAATTTTTTCACGCAAGTATAAATTATGCAACACATGCGAGAAATTCGCTTCGAGAAAATGTCACGATACGATTTTCGTATTAAAAACTAATCTCAGATGCACTCGTGAATCAATTACAATGCATCGGATTCGATCTTGAACTATACAAAATGAAAATATATGTCATTCGAGCAAGAGATGCGTGAATCGGTGCCATTTTCTCGAGATCTTAACTGCTCGTCCGTACTGTAAATCAGCGCTTGTTAAAGCTTATACAGTTTGATACATAATATATGAACATTGCGCTGATACGTTTCAGAAATACGTATTATTGTCTCGTTCATGTGTGTTAAAATTTTATTTTTTGAAATTATCGAAAGAACATTTTATTACTGAGACTTTTGTTTTAATATCGAATCCCCTATATATAATAGCAGATTTCTGTGTGTGTCCGTCCGTCTGTCTGTCTGTTCGATGACGCTCGCGACTTTATTTTTCTTTTTTATGATGATAATGATGATGATGATGATGAACAAATGAACTGGTTTTATTAATTAAATATTCAAATCAAGTACGGACATTGGGTAGTTTCTACTTCTGGCTTCGCCTATATGTCGCATACAAATAACAAATGAACTATTTTGATTTTATTAATTAAATATTAATTATTCAAATCGGGTACACATTTCGAGTTCACACAATCGAGTTTTAACATTTTATCGTTTTCAGTTTCTTAAAAAAAACCACAGCCGATGTTATTAACATCGGGCCTATATACTAGTTATTAATATGATTCGATCACTAGTTTAAATTAAGAAAAAAAATTCGGAAATTCAAAATAATAGTAAGTATAAAATATTTGAATTACTTACGAGAATTATTAATTTGATATTATATAAAAAAAAAATATATTAGGACTTTGATGTGAATATTTTTTCGATCGAATTTTTACTAGTATCCGAATTAGAGATTACATTTCTTAATGATTAATGTAAATATAAAATACGGTTATTTAATTGATACAACTATTACACATACAGTTAATCTAATTGTAAGCGCATTATCGAATAACAGTTAACAATATCCGACTGTTAAAGCGAACTTAACCCAACCGAATCCGTCCTACATCAAAACCACTTTTTATTACACACTCCCCCCCCAAATCCAAACCAACACCACAAACGAAAGCTTTGAGATCCCCTGCAATATATGCAGCATTACGAATCCGCTCTCCAGCGATACAAATTTCGCAAACGAGAAATAGATTGAACTTAACCTTTTGCGGGACGTGAACGCGCCAAGTTCGCCGGGGTGGTCCACATTTTGTTGTCGGGCTTCATATCTCTCTCTCGTTGCTAACACAACAAAATTGGCATCAATCTCGCATCGGGATTCGATATGATCTGATGAGAGCGTCACGACGTCGATTACACCTCCCATTTCATGATTTACGATCAACTACCGTGTTGATCCGACGTCGTGTATAATACGCCGAGATTGCTATGCACTCGTGGTGCGTCTTGTGTTCGGCGTCGATTTTCGCATGTTGCGAAATTTCTGTTCGGGTTTGTGTGAAGGGTGTTGATTTTTAGGGTTGTGATGAGTTTTGTGGGTGAGTTTCGTCGTTGGAATCGGTGTATTGGGAGAGTTTTTGGGTGTTTATGTATGAATTGTTAAGTATAATACTAGAATGTTGGTGATGAATATACCTTTTTTTTGTGATAGTGCAAAATCTTAAAATTTCAAAAAAAAAAAATTTGAAAAAAATATCGTGGATAGGAAAATTACTTGGCTTTATCGGAAATGAATTTCGTGTGTATTGAACAATTAGTTTTTGAACAAAAAAAAAAAAACAAAATAGTATCATGTTTCATGCCATGTAAGTCCGTCTCGTGATTTCGTACATCGTCATATATTCCACGTTGTATATTTGGATATACTTTATATCGCTATAATGAAAGGTCACAATATTTAATATTCAAAATAATCATAAAAATATCGTAAACAGCAAAAATATTCGGCTATATTGAAAATAAATTTCACATATATCGAGCAATTAGTTTTTGAGAAAAAATCAAAATAGTATCAGTTCGTGATGTTAATAAAATTTAAAATTTTGAGGTATATGTTTTGTGTGAATAATATTTTTAAATTGATTTTGTATGATTACTGTTGATCAGTTTGTGATGCTTGTGTAAATTGGCTTTCTGAATTATATGTTAAAAATTTGATACATTGTATTTGAAATATTTAAATATGTAGGAAGTTGTGCTTTCGTCGACATGATTTATGTATCGATCTGGTTTTGTTCAAGTGTTTCGCAGAATAACAACTTTTTATATGTTATACAATATGTTATTTTGCATATTGAGAAATTTAGAAATGTACTTGAATATTTTCAGTTCAGTTTTGTAATATTTCCGTTTATAGAAATTTTTTTTTTTTAGTCAGTTCTTGCTTGATATTTTTTTATAATAACAAAAATTTATTTATAAAAATTATTTATGAAAAAGGAAGTGCAAAAGATATGTGTGAAAGTCACGTTTTTATTGCCTGTAATTTTCTCATCGACCAATTTTAATATTTAATAACAATCTTCGGTAAACTTGCAAAGTTAATTTCCAACTATTACATAATGTAAATTCGTACACGTAATACTGTTATCTTTTATTATCTTTGTATAATATTTTATACTCGTATAGGAAGTGGTTAAAAGTTACAATATTCGTAACCCGTCGCGGTTTACTATCAGAAGTTTTTTCTTGCGTTGATTTGAAGGTTTCACCATACCTCGATAAAAAAACAATTATCACAAAACAAGCATCAATTATACGTCAATTCAATAAAATTTTATATCCTATAAAAGTTTTTATGTTCGATTCACAACTGCAATCCCGAAACGCATTTTTTCTTCGATTTTGCACATCGAGGGCAGATGCGGTTTGCAATACGACCTATATTTGTGTCGTTGTTCCAATTATGCATTTATTTTGAACGATCGTCCATATCCCGTCGCGAAGAATGATAATTTCGGACGATTTTTCACATTTATTGATCGTTAGGGACGTCAAACTCTTTCATTTTTCATATTTATGGCGATCAGGCATCTTATACGTCGCCCAGTTTATATATCATAATGACTTATTCGACTGAAATCGACATAATGAGCGTCTCGTTTCAAATTTTTTATGCGTCGCCAAAAATTATCGATTTTTTTCAAATTATAAAATAAAATTTTATTATCAGATGTAATTTGAAGAATGATTTTGCTGGTTTCAATTTTCAAATATACGTTGTATTTACTCGGGAAGTTTTATGTAAATACCATTGAATTTGCACGATTTATAAATTGTTTTATATGCGCCGCATGCAAAATTCATGGCGATCCTTGAGTTTCGTGAAACAATAACGAAATTATACACAACCGACTAAAAGTAAACCACCTTTCGCGTGCGATTTTTCCAATTTTCATTATGTAGAGAAATTCTGAGAAAAACCTCGCCCGACAGAACGTATACTTTCATCGTCGCCATAAAAATATAATGAATTATGCAGATGGGCCCATAAAAATTGCCACACGTAATAAGCGCGCTTTCGCGGAAGTCCCTTTTTCCAGAACACTCAAATTAATATCGATAATATTGAATGAATAAAATTCGCAATGGTTACAAACGTAACGATTGTTTACCGCGAAAAGTGTCTGTTTTTTTTTTAAAGCGTCGTTTAATTGAAGGCTTCGCGCCGAAAGTCGAAAGGTACTCATTAAAAATTCACTGGCGTTTCCTGGGATCTTGTGATTTCATATAATTAATTCGGAGATCGTTTGCGATCACAATGTATAAAGAAGGTGTTGCGAATTCCAAGTTGCGATTTTGCACCGATTTCGGCTTTATTAGTATTCAGACCGCATGTGCTGATACGGATCTCCATATCTGAGTTAAATTTCAAGCTTTGAATCTCGAAAGTGTACGTCTTATCGGTTTGGTTTAATTATTCAATAAATCCGTAGTATGTAGATTAATTTCGGTTGATGCTTATAATTTTTAAAATCGTTTATATGATAATATTATAATAGGTTGTTAACGATCGTTAAAGTTATGCGATGTTAAGATTTACTATGTATCAATATTCTGTACTTTAAAAATTGCTTTCTTCGCCTTTTGGTGGCTGAGTTGTTAGATTACGTTAGATTGGGTTAGGCGTTTTTCGGAAATTAAATTTGTTTCGATTAATGTTTTGGATTCAGTTAGAGTAGGTTAAGTTGAGTCAAATAAATATGGACTGCGACATATATAAAATCAATAATTCACTCTACAAGCAAATCTGCGTATTATATTATATTGTTTGCGATAATTATGCATGCCTTTACCGCTTATTTGATCACAATAAAAAATTAAATATATTAATTGTGCATTCAGAAAAGTTTTTGTATCACTAAAATCATTTAACAACTCGATCTGTTGCTAATGAAAAGTAATACCTGGTACCCGAGCCCATTGCCCGAACAACGCCGGATACAATCCGTTAGTAAATTATGTGCAAGCCCATCCCCTATATATAAAAGCGGATTTCTGTGTGTGTTCGTTCGTTCGTTCGTGTGTTCGTTCGTTCGATGACGCTCGCGACTTTTTCGCGAATATGGTCTTTATGCATATACAGTTAACGTCTAAAACATGATGCTTATTACCTACTGCCTCTGGCTTTGCCTATATGTCACAAACAAATAACAAATGAAATATTTTGATTTTATTAATTAAATATTAAATATTCAAATCGGGTACACATTTTGGGTTCACACAATCGGGTTGAATTTTAATTTATCGTTTTCCGTTTCTTAACAAAACCACAGCCGATGTTATTAACATCGGGCCTATTTATGATAAATATTTCGGAGACTAAATATAAATAATAAGAAAATAAAACATTTAAGGTTTTTTGAACTCTATATTTATTTTTGTGGCATTTAAAAATAAAAAAGGAAATTTCATATAGTTTATTCAACAAAAAATTTATAATCTGTAAAATTTCTTTGTTCGCAACGAATAATTAAAATACTTAAAGTCATATAATTTTCACACATGGAAATGATAAGAACCGCAAAAGTACTTTTAATTAATAAGCAAAAAGAAATGATAAAAAATTATAATAAATCCGATACATTTTGTCATAAATTATTGTTCACTTGCATTAAAATGTATGCAAATTTTTTCGACTATTTTCGCTCATGTGTCGTTATAAAGTTGAATATAATTTGAAAGTAGATACATTTATAATAAGGGTGTTGCTAACACGCGATTGTGGTCACCCTATGATATATTAAGACACGCAAATTTTCTTGTGCGAAAATTATAATTGTCGTCCGAGCGGGATTATAAAGAAAATATGTATATTTAAAATTTGAATTTTTTGAAATCCGATCTAATTGAATCATTATGTGTGATTATATTATTGTTATTATATAATCTGCTCTGTTATTAGTAAAAAATTATAGAAAAAGTGGTGATTATTTGATTAATAAATATAATATGTACAGTGGAAAATGTTTGATGGGAAACTGAAGGGACTGAAATATTTTTTCTTGTCGAAAGAATTTCATGTTAAACAAAATAGCATACGTGCATAGCATTTTGTCATGACGGTATTATTTTATTTTGTTGACCGATTTTTTACATTAAGAGTTTTCATGTTAAGCGATTTTCACTGTATTATTAGTGAAAATATATTTTTGTTACGGGGGATCTGTACAAAAGTAAAAAAAACCTAACCTAATCCAATTTTTTTTATGATCAGAAAAAATATTATATTACATACTGGCCGTTTAAAACTACTAAATGACCATTTTGATACATAAAAGATAGTTAATTTTATTTACTGACCAAAAATTTGTAATTACTGACCAAATAAATACAAAAAATTTGAAATTTAAATCACTAAATTTTTGTTGAAACTTAAATGTTTTGAAATAAAATAAACATTAAATTATTTAGTCCAAATACGTTCAAGTTTAAATCTGACCTAATCCAAATACATTAAAAAAATAACAATATTGTCATCTTACGATTTTCATCTCATATTTCCGATTTGATTCACATTTTCGAATCATCATAACTAAAGTATAACAATAAATATATAAAAATAACAACAAACCCACTCGAATCCGACTCTACCCGACTTTACCCGAAACAAATTTTCACGATCCATTTCACACACACAAAAACCTCACGACGATTCTTCGGAAACAACATGCGTCGTATCCAAAAGCGCAAGTCACGCGCCATTATTCAAATTGTATTTTTTTCCGGCGGCCGCAACAGTCGAACTTCCAGCCAACAAAAAGCTCGACAGCCCCCCCCCCCGCGCGCCCCCCCCCCGCCGGGGGGGGGGGCGGGGGGGGGTGGTGGGGAGGGGGTGTTCGGGGGGGGGGGGGGGGGGGTTGTGGGCGGGGGGGGGGTGGGGGGGGGGGGGGGGGGGGGGGGGGGGGGGGGGGGGGGGGGGG
>JAOXNN020000021.1:1548012-1607439 GCA_028571205.2 Hydropsyche betteni | reverse complement strand
AACATCGGGCCTATACATTATCCTCTATATATAACAAACGGGCATCGACTTTTCGCAACGGAACGGTTATAAAATATCGATTCAATTTTTTTATATATATAATTACGTAATTCACAACCGACGTTATTAACATCGGACCTTTATACTATCATATGATAATCGACGACTTCGAACGACCAAATAAACAAATCCACACAAAAAAATAACTCGACACGACCACGAACTCGTTAATCTTCGTCGGACGATTTTCAATACGTCCGTTGCACTTTCGGCGCCCGAACAAAGCCGCACACGAGAATGCTAATTGTCGCCGCACCAAAGCGGACGCACACCACGCTTTTTTTATTCGCACATACGACCAGAAATAGAGACTCTGGCCGACGACCAACTCCGTCGCGGACTTCGACGACCATTTCGTCGGATCGCCTCGTCGAATCCGGCAAACACGTCCGGCGAATCTTACGCGAGCCGCGGACCCGTAATCAAATCGGCGGGAAACTTTGCCCATTTCGAATGTCGGTCAGACAGACGGGTGTCTGTGTCATTATGTTGTCGGCGGGACATTGTTGCCCGGCTGCGGGACGCGAATGCGAAATGAACCGCAACTAATCAAACTTTGTCCCGTCTGAGGTCTCCCGAGTGCCGCGTCGATCGCGGCTCGTTTTAAAATTATCCGGGTGATTGGGTCGGTGTGTTGTGTGTTATTTAACCCTTTGAGGACCGCCGGTGTCGAGGAATCGGAGTCTTGTCGTATATGGAGTCGTGTAAGGTAGTGATCCCCAACCTTTTTCCTTCCGCGACATAGTGACTTACAAAATTTTGCACCACATCGATTCAGGGTTACCATATGTCTTAGGAATAAAATAAAATGTCTCGCAAAAATAAATAAAATTATCGTCTGGACAGAAATAAATAATATTCATAAAAATGTGCTTCTCTTTATAAAAATTATATGGTGCTAATACAACGCACGGACGCTAACGTATCGCTCGAAAACCAACAGTTTGTCGTTTGAAATAAATATCGCAATCGCTCGATAGATGGACTGTCAAAGGTGACAGCTCGCAATCGCGTGTATATCTCGGTGGTTACGATATTTGAAATTGGAATCACTTTTTTAATTTGTTCTATTTACCTTATAGATATGTCTTTGAGAATGGTCTCGAAGGGATTTCAGTTATAATATTTGTATACTTTACACGCGAGTTAATTTCGCGCAACTTTGACATTTGAGGTTATACATTAAATCTTTCACTTGAATAGACATTTGACGTTTCCTTAATTTTCCATTCAACAATTGTTCCAATCCAATCGCCGCGGTTCGTAGACAAGGTATCCGATACCTTGACTACGCGTATATATCTCGGTGGTTTATGATGTGTTGATGTACACGTAACCATCTCATTGATGACAGATCATAACTCGCGTGTAAAATATACAAATATTATGACTGAAATCCCTTCGAGACCATTCTCAACGACATATCCATAAGGCAAATAGAACAAATCAAAAAAGAGATTCCAATTCCAAATATCCTAACCACCGAGATACATACGCGATTGCGAACTGTCACCTTTGTCAGTCCATCTATCGAGTGATTGTGGTACTTATTTTAAATGACAAACTGTTGGTTTTCGAGCGATACGTTGGCGTCCGTGCGTTGTATTAGCACCAATCATATTAATTTTATATTATTGGCTAATTATTTAAAAAAATCTTGTATTTGGAAATGCAACGCGGCACAACCAGCATCGTCTCCCGGCACAATGGTTGCGGAGCACTGGTGTAATCTAATAGTTTGTATCGGGAGTAGAATGCTTACCTGAGGTTTGTGGAGCAAAAGTGTATCTTGGGTATTGTGAGTTTTGTTCGGTGTGTGAATGTTGTCTGATGTTTATCTTGGCGAAAGGTTATGAGTTTTGGATCTTTGGGATTATTAGTATGCGGTCGTGTGGTTGGCAATTTGTTTGTTGCTGAAGTTGCAAGGTGGGTGTTTCGATACGAATCGGATTGATTTTGTAGCTGTGTGAAAATTTTTAGTGCATATAATGCCCGATAGAAAAAAATGGAAAATAGTCAAAATCTCTAAACATTTATTAAAAATGAATACAGTGAAACCCTTCTTTTGTGTGCCCGGAAATTTTTTCTTGCTATTTGCGTTCAATTTCTGCAATGCTGTTTCATTTTAATACATTTAGTACCTTTACGTTTTTATTTCGTATATATCTGAAATATTTAAAATTCAATTAATTTAATAAACATATTCGATTAAATTCACGGCTATCGATAGTATTAATTCAGAAAAATATGCCGCTTGTTGTTGACATTTGTCAATTTATAATTTTTCTGTTCTGATTAATTTTTTTATCTCCATCCAAACCGTTTTCTGATTTTACATTTAGTCTGATGATATCGAAAGTTCAATTATATTTATATCATCAAAAGAACTTATATAAACCTAAAAATATGTGCCAAATGCATAATTTTTTCAATAAAAAATAATTAATAATAAGAAGCTTTCAATTTAAATTTTTCCTCTAATTTTGTAATTTTTTTTATCAGTTTTTTTCAAAGACATAAAATAGGGTTTACTCTTATTAATTTAATTCAACTGCTGTATTCATAATAAAATATATATTTTTATGATATCTCAAAACGAATATATGAATCAATTTGTTGCATATGACCATATCCGTGCTCGCGCATTGAATCACACCTTATATTTCAATAAATTAACAATTAAAGCCCATAATTGAATATTCAACCGCCATTTCAATCAAACCGTATTATAATCCAATAAAATTGCCATACAAACGATCGATTCATTAAAACGAAACCGATACGCAACACACAACAAACGTTATCCTCGATAAATTACAATCACCCGCTTTAAATCAATTACATAAACATCTTCATTCGATTCATATGCAACTGTTCGTACATTTATACACACGTTCCATTCTCGGTGCACACGCAATGCACTTTTTTTCGCGAATTACTACCACATTTGTACTGCATACGAATGAAAATTCAAAGATCGCTTTCGACTCTCATTTGTAGCAGCGCAGCGCAATTTCATGTCAATTTTTTTGTTATTATTCTATTATGTACATCGACATACTTGACTGTCCAGTGTACTGTGGAGTTCTATGCACTAAATTGCTTTTGAATTGTATACAAAATCATTGTATTTTGTATGTATGGATTCTTCAATTAAACGTCACATCGTACATAACTTTTCCATAAAAATTATAAGTCCCTAGGCTTTTTCAATAGTTGTTTTTCTTTCTGATGACATCTTTCGTAAAAGGCCTCGTTAATTGGACAGGTGGATTTTATTTCATATAAAACGACCGGTAATTTTCTCTCGACACGAAAGCTCAATGAAGCGTTCCGCAATTAAGAACTCCGTTCGAAAACATCAGCGAATTCCCAAATCATAATATTTATATTTTATATACCGAAATACATATTGGTGACCTTTCCTTATCGTACAACCTGTCTATATTATATCAATCATTGATAGTTTACATTGTAATCCCGTTTAATCGTCGATTCAATACCGACGTCCGATATTCGATTAATTAAATAAATTTCCGCATTTTAATACCCGCATCCGATCGGAGCATAAATCCGTCACGGAGTTCCAATCAATTTCGCAAATTAATAAATATTTAAACACTGTGTTTTAAATCAATCAACACCGCGTCGGCCGCATGCATATTATATTCCTTTCGATTTATTATACAATTCGAAAATCGACCGCAATTAAGCATTTACATTCTTCTCGATACGCATCGCCAATTTCTTCGCCAATTTATTGGAAAATCGATTTCGTTAACGAGACCGCGACAATGTCCGTAAACTGAATCGATTTTCAATTTTCAATCGTCGAATGTTTCATTATTCGAGCCGATGATTTAACACTCGTGATGCAATTAAAAAGAGTCGCTCTTTTGAAAGGTGATATAATTGGCGCGCCAATTTATCCCGTGCCAGTTTTCGATTGAGGTGTTCCGTTTCGAGCACGTGGTGGGTTTTGTATGGGATGGGTTTTTTTTGGTTGGTTTTTTAATGTCTGGAGGATAGGTTTTGTGCGGTGTTGATTGTGAAATTTTTTTGAAATTGAATTTTTCGAATGACATCTGTTGAAAGTTTTATATACTAAATACAATGTACGGTATAATTTTTCATTTGAAATTATTTTTGGAAAATATGTAGTTAGTACTCATTTAAATTTTATTATAATATATTATTCGAAAAGTGATACCCCATTTTTTAATGTCGGAAACTATTAATTCAACAAGTGTAATTTATATTAAAGCAATATATTCAATACACATACTTTAGTTACACATGAATTTTTTTTGAATTCTCTCTTCAAGTTATTTCCTCGAAAACTATTCAACATTAAATAAAATTACGAATTACAGGAGTTTTCAATTGCTTATATTCTTTTTTTTAAAGTTAATTTTCATTATATTTAAAAATATCAAAATAATAACTTCTTTTAAATCTTAACATTTGAATGGTAATCATTTTTTTATGAAAATAAATAACTTCAACCTTAAAAAAAAAACTTAAAGATTTCATTCTTTCTTTCGCATAGTTGAATTAAATTTTATCTCAATTGTGTGTTTTTGTATAATATATATTTAAGAAATTATATAATACTTTACTATTTTTTCAACCTAGTTTTTTAACAATCCCATAAAACTAAAAAATTAAAAAAATATAAATATTATAGAAAAAATTAATAATATATCTTCAGTACAATCTTTCTTGAATAATGTCACAAAATAAAATTAAAAAGCGACGAATGCTTCTCGTCTTCGATTTAAAGCACTATCAAAAAAATAAATTGCGAAATGGAGGCGCGAATGGTGTTCTCAGACTGCTATAAACACGTATACCGGTTTTCTTTTTATGTGCCACCCTGTAGTTTTATGCGGCCGACTGAATATTTTCGCTATGTTCGCATTTATGTGATGTTATGGCTGATTTTTTTATGTTTTTATTCCGTAGTGTATATGAAGGATGTTTTGTAGTTGTAAAATCATGGGTAGTTTTGTTTTAGGTTTTTATTGAACAATGGTGTTTTTCAGATTATGAATCTAAGAATCATAAAAGATTCCTTTAAAAATGTTATAGGCTTTTCAAAATGTTATATTTTTCTTTAAAAATATTCTAATATTACTCGTTATAAATCCGCATTTTCTAGGCGAATACATGTCCTGCAAACATAAAATTGTGGGTCGTATAAAAGTTAAATGCATTCGAGCGAACATGGACGGATAACTTGACAACGAATTTATGAGCGTCGTATCCATAGTATTCTATAAAATATATTTTTCCTTCCTCTATGCACGTATTGTATATTCATTGAAAATATGAATATTTTATTTTATAATTATTACAAAATTTGGCTAAATTTTCTCTGTCTATAAGTCTAGTAAAATCTTAATAACCAATTAACATTTTGATTTTCAGTGCGTTGAATTTTTTTCTTTATATGATCCGAAAAACAAATTTTATCATTTTTAGTATTTTGCAAGTATCGAGTATATTTAAAACATGATAATACAAAATTATTGTTTTCAAAATTCATAAAATCATTTTAAAAACAAATTTGTATCGACACGAACCGAAATTTTTTATTCACTTAAATATTTTGGGATACAACAGGCATTATTTTGGTATAAATAAAATTTGAAAATAATCACATATCAAAAGATATATAACCTCGACCTTTATATGTAGCAAAAGATAAGTTACAAATAGGAAACGTTTCCGAGGTGTCGATCATTACATATATAATACAGCTTAAAGAAAGACATGAAACCTCAAAAGTGGCGTCTGCATTATAACCACACTATACATTTCATATACAGCGATTGTTAGCCTTTTATGTTTCTGTATTTGAATCTTTTGAATATTTACTTGTATAGACTTAAAAATACGTATCAAATATTTATTTGAATTCTCAGTATTCACATTCGTTATTAAAATATTTTAATTTATTTTATTTTAGAAAAGGTACTGAATACTGTTATATACTACTGATTGTGAGTTGTAGTACTGAATACTTCTCTAGGCTAATATTACACGTCTAAGAAGGCTTATATTTTATTTTACTCGTTTTGTTATATAAAATCGTGTTAAGTGCTATCATTTTACAAATAGGTTTAAAAAATAAATCTTATTCATTTAATTTTAAATCAATAAAAGCTTCAAACGCTTAATTCGTCAAGTCATTCAAAAATTAATTAATTATTTTATTATTATTTCTAGAGCTCGATTTAAAAAATTGTAATTATGTAGTCTTGTATTTTTTTTTTCTATTATAAATCTCTCAAAATTTTATCAAACCTCATCGGAATTTTTTCGATTCGCAGACCTCGGATTAAGGATCGCTGTCCCATAACACACACACACCATAAAATTGTATTTCGAACAATATTATTTGCTCGGTTAGTGAACTTATGCTAATACCTCGTGTTACGAGATGCGTGAATCACCGCACCCGGCTTTGAGCACATTCGCATATATTCGTGTGTATTATATGTAATATGATATATGAACGCGAGTTGCATGTCATTTGTCCCACACCTGTTGCTTGTAATGAATATGCGTGAATGGTCGAAATTTGTCATGATCAAATAATAATATATGGTGGTTATGGGAGAATTTGTGCTGCCGCATGTTTGCTGAAGAAATGTTGAAAAATTTCAATGTGGGTGTATGGAAATTTTTTTGTGTGTTTGTGCAAATTTTTTCGTGAGATTGTGTATTGATTTGATATCAGGGTTCCTTATTTGTATTGCTTCAAAAGTATGTTAATTCAAAGGTGACGTTTTAGTAAATTAATGAATATAAAATCTATTGGTTATTTAGCGTTTAACTTTAGTGATTTGTGAAAATCTTTATATTCAATACAGTTAAGCAGTTGATGGGTAATACTTGTTGGAAATTTTATTGAATTCAGTTAACTATTTGATTGATTGACTGGAATGTTTATTATACTGTTATGTTGTAAGTAGGAAAATTTTCTTTGTATGTCCGGAAACAGTAACGTTATATTTTAATAAAAGACCTAAAGCTTTTTTTAAGAATTTTTTTTAAGCGGTTCATGAAAAAGAACCGATTATTTTTTTCACGTTGAACGGCTTTAAAGTTAAAAAAGTATTATTATGCCACCATATTAAGATCCAAATCAGGCTCATATAAAATTATAGTTATTAATTAAAAATTTACGATGTTTTTTGTCAATTTCACATGGCGAAATTTTGCCATTTTGAACATTTTTTATAAAGTATATTTGGACGAAACTTCTATCCAAATATAATATACTCATCAAACCTATCTTCAATTTTTATATTCAACATACATTTTTTTACCGGGTAGTTTTTGGAACGTATCCTCATTTAAAAAGAGACTTGGATGTATATCCAAAATAAAATTGTACCCAAAATTATCTATATGACTTTTGAATTGATATAAATGTATATGTTACAGTTTGAGTGTCCACTTCGTTTGTGCATGAACAAACTAGTCAGTTTATTCACCTTCTAAATGTTCTAGTCCAGTTGTTCATGCGGTACGACAATTTTAGTTATTTGCACTCAGATAACGCTCTTATGCTAAATATCAATAAGATGGAAATTGGTATCTCGGCAAATGATCGAGAAATACGCGTAGTGTCTACCCATCGTGTTAGTTTGAACTTCGAGAGATTGTTTTGAACACGTTTTCAAAACTCAAGCTAAAACGCTAACCCAACCTAACCCAAGCATGATACTTATGACATCTATTTTTAGTTTAGACGCAATTATATGCAGGTAAAATTTGACAGTTGACATTCAAACTAAAATCGATAGTTTGGGTATACCCAAACTAGTATGGTTATAAACAAACAACAGTTTATACTTGAACTGTGACATATATAATTCGATCGATTAAATAAAAGTATACATAATCCCCTATATATAATCACGGATATATGTCTATCTGTTCGTCTGTTCGAATGACGCTCGCGACTTTTTGAAGTATTGATATTCTATTATGGTCTTTATGCGTATACAGTTAACGTCTATAATATGATGCTTATTACCGATCAACTACTGGCTTTGCCCATATGACGTCTAGTGACAATAACAAATGAACTATTTTGATTTTATTAATTAAATATCAAATATTCAAATCAGGTACGGGCGCCAACTTTATAATAAACACATACACATCCCGATGTCATTAAAATCGGGCCTATTTACTAATCTATAAATAATCCGGAAATATAATACGTCAATATAAGATATAGGTCAATGTTACTAATACGGCCGAAAAGATTCGGCCCGACGGGGAGCTTTACGAGCTTACAACCTACGTGACAAGTCGATATTTTCGATAATGGCCAAACATTGTAGCGCACCCCCATATCATCGTCTGGCCAAAGTGCTACTTTGTATCGGCGGCTAGGGTGGTCAGCGTGGGTGGAAAACCGGCATCTACCCGGGAAAATTTACGGAAAAGCTCCGCCGATGACCGTTACTACGGGGGAAGAGCGCTCCAGTTTCCGTATCGGGGAATTTTCCGAACGTTCGGTTCGATTGAATTGGATCTGTTTATTTACTCGGTCGTAAAATTGTAGCGGTTAGATGTTGGAATATAAATTTGATTAAATTTCATATCGCTGTTGGGTCGTGTGCAGCGCAAAATTTCATCTGAAATTAATTCAATGATTGCTAATGGATTTTTTTTTATAATATATTTTTATAACACATTGTATTCAATTCACGCAATTAGACTGTATACTTTCTTATTTTATTACATATTTGTAATTTTTAATAATAATGAGTTTGCGTGTTGTATTCAATAAATATTATCAGTTCAATAAAAGAAATACAATCAATTATCAACACCTTATAATGATGATTATATTTTTATTGAAATCCAGATTGCTAAACTATAAAAAATATCAAATCTTTAGTCACAATACGTGCGAAAACACAATCGGCAAATGTTTCGCGTGATTTATTCGTTCGATAGCTTTTGAAATTAACGATTTCGATTCGTGAGAGCGTTTCAGGCTTGAGCCGCGTTTATGTGTAACAACAAAACACAATATAAATTATGGTACACTTTAAAAGGGCTCGAGGTATACTATTTCGTTTTGAGAAAGCAATAAACTGCAAAGTATGGCCGGTGCCCGATACGAATGTAAAAACGCACATAAAATATGTCGTAAAAAACTCATTCCGTGGAAACGGTTGAGCGAAACTGCAATTCGATGCGTTTAAATTAGTCAAACTGTGTGTATGTATGTATATATTTTTTTAATTATTCGATTCTCAGCCGTGGAAATCCGAGCGGGTCCTGAAAAAATTTCGACACGCAAAAAAGCGGGGAATGTGTCGAAATTTTTACTGTTTTCTTTAGTCGCTCGAGTTGTACTTTTTTATCAGATCTGTCTGGTCAAATTTGAAAGATGTTTTTCTTTTTCGATAATCGACCGCTCGGGAAATAGCCGGGTCATAAATATTATGCTTACTGGAAGGATAATAAAAAGAATCTGAACGAATTGTAATTTACGACCGAAGAGTTAATGGCATTTCGGGAAGATTTCAACGTTCCACATATCGACGTTTGCCATTTTGAAATTAATACACGCAATAAAACCACTGCATTAAAAATTCAAAAGTTATTTTAGTGCGTTGGACGATCTGATCAATTTATGGCATATTGGCATCATTGAATTTTATTATTCGAAGTGAAGTATTCCCATAAAAAGGGTCAATTGAATCGAGTTGAATAGAATATTCACTGGACTTCATATGCACGAAGCTCGAAAAATACTTAATGAAAAGTTTCATTCCGTCGAAGTAAAATGAACAATCGAATAATTTTTTCGATACAATGTTTTTCATATAAAAGTTTTAAACGTTATTTTGTTCCTACTTTTAAACCGCTTTTATCCATTGAAAAAAAAACAGTCATTATGTGACAACTTGAAGTTATTAGCCCTGAGCTTTACAAATTGGAATTGTAAGAACATGACGCGCTCCAAATTAGAGTATTCCAAATTGAAAATGCATGTACGAGGAAATCACCTGTATTCCTGGTTCAAAAACATATCCACCTTTCAAATACTTTGTTGTGTGTCTATTTTTAAAATATAAACAACTTTGTATGATACTAATACTAATTAGAAAATTATACAGAAATACAATATTAACCGATTCTTAAAGTTTTTTGATATTTTTATTAAAATCAAAATTCGTATTTAGATACAAAAAAAAAATTCCAATTAACTTGATTATTAATCGATGAATTTTCTAAAAGCTTCCGCATCTCGAATCAGTCAATTCTTCTTTTCTATTATTAGTTTTTCCTACAAAAAAACAGATAAAATGATATCATTAGTATTCCATATAAAAATATCGATCAATTTCCTCAAAAAAAATCCAACAAATGATCACATTTCATCGAAAACTTCCCAAACCTTCCGCATTCACGAAAAGCTCCGCAAAAAAGCGCGAAAATCGCACAAACCAACGCCCACACCATAACAGAAACTCCCACAACTCCACCGCGCATATCAGCCGCCATTTATAACCGACAAGAGATCAACAAAAAGCGACCACAACCATCATGATCATCATCATTACGATGAAAAATCGTCGGTGTGTGACGGCGAGCGGGCTCGGGCCCCTTGCGCATGCGCGTCGCGAAGCCACGCCCCCCTGCGCTGCGATTGGTCGACGTCAGTTTTTTCGGATGGAAAAAAAGCCAATCGGAACGATGGATCGGGGGCCAGATAACGCACCACCTGCTCGTATGTCGAAATCAATTATATGTCCGGTTGGTATTTGAGGGTTTTGTAAGGGTGGGTGGTCGTTTGGACCGTTTCCGGGGGTGGTTTGTTGGGTTGGAATTTATTGAGGTTTTCCACGGAAAATGCAGGAATTTTCTGTATATATTAAAAGTAGACTTTCTTGTTTTATTATTTGAAGCAGACTTTTTTTGATCACATTCACTTTTTATCGTTTCCGGAAGCGGTTTCTTGGGATGAAATTTATTAAAATTTTCTGTGGAAAATTCCCGAATAAAAAATTCCTGGAATAAAAAACTTCCTGTTTTGGGATTTGAAATATTCGTTTATTTAAGAAGTGCATCAGCCAGCCTTTTTGAACACATTTATTTTTAATGATTTAGTTTATAATTATCCCTTGTAAGTTTCATTTTAAACACAATCGTAATCTAGAAAGCTTTTTGTAAAATTGTATTAACGGCTAAGTATAATTATTTTTCCACCACAAACGGAACCATTTCATGTCATGTCATTTCATAAATTATAAAATAAAGTTTTTGACAATCATCAAATAACTTCGATTTGCCTTTCAACCACATAGTGCTTGTAGCGCAACACCGCTGAAAACACATAAAAATTCGCATAATGTTAAGACAGATATTAAATTATTATAAAATTGGAAAAATTATTATTTTAGAATATTATCGAATAATTTTAAATTATTTGTATCGAGTGAATCGTGAGATCCGAGCCTACCCGCCATTATACGAGTATACCTATCGCAATAAATAAGATACGCGTTTCGTTTTATAGAGTCGTTCGTTCATGGAAATGGAGACATAAATACGACCCCATTAAGTGTATGCATGTGACCATCTTTACTTCAGTTATTGCCTGTATTTTTTCCACGTGGAAAAATAAAAGCAAAAGATTTATTCCTTTTGCACTTTTCCAAGATCAACGCACTCCACCTTTATTTTTAACGAAGTGACGTCGAACCACATCTAACTCTTTACCATACATTAATGATTTTTGTTTTGAGAATAGTATAGTTTTAGTATGTTTATTTACGACAATGTAGTTTGAGAAAATTCTATACAACTCACATGAAATATTAGATGTAACTACAACTAATCACGCCTACTCTTTTCCGAATATTAGGTAGTGTTAAAGTTATTCGTAGGTCGTATTTGATTACTTTGTTTCACAATATTTTATACGTTCACTTTTATGCTAAAACAACTCAGAGTGACAAATAGCCCATTTTATATTTACAAAAATATCCAAAACGCTTTTTTTTATTATCATGAACGTCAAAAGAACTTGTTCATTGAATTCCTAACAATTTCCCAAATGCCACTTTTTTTTTTTATTAATTCAATTTCTTCTTCAAAAATCATCCACGTATCTAATAAAATACAAAATGTAGAATTTCTGAATAAATATGAATTTGACACGCATAATTTTAATAATATAAGGCCAATCAAATAGGGCGCATGTAGCTATAATGATCGTGAAAATTCGCTTTCGATTATACCTAATATTCATTCAGAAAACATGTTTCAGTTTTTTGATCGAATGATGGTATTTTTGTTACAGCACTGGGCGATAATTTGTTGGATAATTGTCACAAAATAATAGACAAATATCAATATTCGTGGGAGATGATGCCTCTCATATACGTCATACTCAAATATGCTAAGGGTAATACCGAAGAAGCATCGAAGAGTATTGAAGAAGGTACGTGCATATTTTTATTGATAATTTATCACAATGTAGATACATAAAAATAATTTCCCTTTAAAAGAATACATGTGTTACTAAATAAAATAACATAGGTAGGATTTTTTTGTGAAATTACACTTTAAATAATCGGATATCATAAAAGATATTTTTTATGATGTCCTGTTTTGTAAAGGATATGTAATATTTTCGTATCGAAATAAAAGATGATGAAAAGGTTGCTAGAATTAACCGTTCTTAAAATTTTACGCCATATGCTGCCAATTTATCGTATGGAAAATTTCACTTTCACTCGTTTGCCAAACATGAATATTATACAAGGTCTCAATTTCGAAAACCATTCGTTGCCAGTTCAAAATTTAAAAATCGCATCAATTTCCACTGGAAATATTAAAAATATTCCTATTTTGACAACAAGTCCCACGTTCGAATGTTATTTCTGCAGCGATTATTTATTTTAACTTTTAATTCATTATTATAGACTCATATGGCGAAAATTGCATTGCGAATCATTTCATTATATAATATGTTCATTTCGATTATCTCTACAAAAAAAAATTGATTCGAAGAAAGCGAATCAGTTCACTTTCAATTCATTCTCACCGTGTTTAAAAATCAATATGTTTGTGTTTATTTAACATGTGATTTTATGATTTTGCTATGCATATGCGAATTGCGCGTATATATAAATTTTGGTTTCCAGGAAAATGGGTGATCACAGAATATGCAAGACAAAATCATCTCAATATGTTCGACGGTGGAGAGCTGCGCAACTCTACTCGCCAGTATGGATAACATAAATAATTCAAAAGCAATAAAAATATATTTAATTAAAGGAATTTATTAGCCTAATTTGCTCAATTAATTATTAATAGACTGCTTTTTATCTATTTTTTCATACTTCAGTTACAGTATAACTGAATTTCAATATCACAAGATCAACAAAAGTTTGTTTTTCTCCTATTCATCTGATTCAATATGGTAATTTCAATCCGTGTGATCTTGTGGTATGATTTCCATCTCTTTTGTGTTATTTATAAATTTTTCATGTCATATCCACGCTTTTTAAGGTGAATATGAGCCATTTGTTTTGAAATTCGTTTTAACGTAGACCAAACAATATTTATTGATATTTACGTTCAAAATGAATAGCTCATCGTTGGCCAATATATAGTATTTATGAAACGTATTATTTTTCTTATGGATGTTTGCATGAATTAAGCGATTTTCTTTTTTTTTATTCACAGCATGTCAAATGCACGATATCTCACCTATGGAAGACAAATGCCTACTTTTAACTAGTCGTTATTTTATTATTTTATGTTCGTCGCTTTATGAAACAGTGTTGAATTTTTAGAATTCACCATTGACAGTACAATATTTATTTTTTATGTGTTTGTGTTCATAAATACGTTTTATTTATTATTGACTAATATATTTTTGTTATTTTTTTACTCACAATGTTATTAATATTATTTTTTCATTGTAAATTTTGCTTTTCAATATTAACATCTTTCCACTTTATATAAAATATGAAGCATAAGTTTTTTTAAATATTTATTTAGTAATAAAGTCAAACAGTATTATAAATATTTACTTTTTTATTTGGAAGAAAAATTCAAATTCATTTTTTGATAAAATTACACGATGATTTGCGCAATCTTATCCAAAACTTTCATTGGGAGAATCACGCACAACATTGATACCGAAATCGAAAGTTCATTATTGACATACACATATAACAATTGCGAAATATGTGTAACTGTGTTTTGTATGTGTATAATTGTATATTGAACGCGATCAAATCTTAAAAAGAAAACAAATTATCCTTAATTTGCTCGTTTTGGTTATCATACTACATTTTTATTTCTTGTTGCCTGAATAAGTTTAGAATTTATATTCTGTACTTAAATAAATCGTATTATTAATTAAATATTTTTCATTGCCGCATATTAACCGAATTTTCTATATATCAATGCTACAAAGCCTTGTATCAAAAAATAGCATCCAGAACATATTTTTATAGACATACTTTCATTGCATGCATGTATTACAAACGGGTAATTTATAATGATTTTATTTTGAAGTGCTTCTTCTTTAATTTGTTTCTCTTTGTTTTCTAGTTCAGAAGTTAGCTCGAGTTCGTTTAGTAGCAATAGTGAAGGTACGATTTCAAATCTGTGATTCATTTTGTAGCATTAACTTAAATTTAATACTACGAATATATAAATATAAATGACGGTTTAGAACACTCATACACATATTGATGAAAAATATTCTCGTTCCGTTATAAAAAACAGTTCGAAACTGATCATTCACAAAACCCCAGTATATTTTGGTATAAATTTGTTCCCTTATTTCTATCATACCTGTTTAGTTTCTTTGTGTGTTTACATCTCTAACAATCTTTTAACCCAAATTCTACTATAATTTTTGGTGAATTTTCAGAATTTTTTGGCCCAATCGATGCATCAATTAAACTACTTTTGTCATACGAAAACTGAAACCTGCGAAATATGATTATTCAAGAGAAAAATACATGATTTGCTAATTCATAATTTGGGTTAAAAGGTTCCGATTAATGCATTATCTTTTCTATTATTAATTAGAGCAAACCAAATACACTTGATATTTTTATTGGTCCCATAGATTAAGGCTCAGCGGGGCGTACTAAAATATCCTCAAACTAGCAACCGATTAAAAGAACATTAGTGAAATAAACTATAAATAAAAAAACTTTTTCGGTAAATTTTCAAAAAAAAGTGTGAATGCGAAAATTCGTATCAAATTCGTTGTTTAAAGAACAATTAATTGCTTGGTTGATTTTATTTGTTTTTTTGGCTTAGAGTATCTAAAAAAGAATAATCACCAATTGTTTAAATTCTATCCAGGTTTCAACTAAAACAAGAAAACTGTTGAGTGTGTTTAAAATAGACATTTCTTTGCAATAAATATTTCTATGAATATGTAATATTTATTTTATTTATTTATCAACTTTTTTCGATTTCTGTAAAAATAATTGTTGATTTTTGTTTCCGAGTGTATGACGATAACTATGAACGGAAGATATTGAACATAAATATGATAAACATTTAAAATAATAAAACGAAAAATGGGTTGTGCTGCGCATAATTTAACCGAACTGTTTTTTTTTTTTTTTAATTTTAATTATTTATTTGAAAAAAAAACTTTGCCCTAAGTGTTTCGAAAAATCAAAATAATAAATTGTACAGTGTCGAAAGCGAAAAGTAATAAAACGTAATGATTTATTTATTTTAAACATGTTCAAAAATGCTATGTGGAACATTTTATGTACATTCAGCACGCGATCTGTGTTGTGCATCGACTGCTGAAAAAATCGAATATTACGAACCGATGTCCTCAAGAGCTTGGCGATTCTTTGGAATGTTATACGCGAAAGATGCTGAAAGAATTTACAGACGTCCATGCAACCCTCACGTCCAGTATCCCGCCGTCCATGACGATGACTGACCGTCATCGTCCATCATTTGACGACTTCAGAACGCCTCGAAGTCAACTGCGATAACCATGCTGCTGTTTTGGTGAGTCGAATGTTTTATTTTGCTAATATTTGTATCGATTTTCCTTTTACTATGTTTTTAAACAAATCCACCGTAACGTTCCGAATTTTTCTTTTCTATACAGTAAACTCCCATATAACGTCCCGTACCGCTATATCGTTCAAATGCATTCAAATTCTATTATTTTTTTCAAATGAATATGAAACTAGCAGTTATACGTAAAAATGTCGAAAAAAAAAATTATAATAAAAAAACTTTAACGTGGAATATATCATGACGTTATAGGGGGGGGTTTACCATACATTTCTCCCAAAGCTGATTTTTTAATAATATTTGAAATTTCATCATATAAAGTAACGACACTAGTAGTGCGTCATGCACAACATGACCTTTCAGAAAAACTTTAAAATTAAGATTTTCATAAACGATAATCTTTCAAAAAGGGTGCGATAGATAAGACTGTAATAAAGAACTAATCTATTGCATCCTTTCCGAATGATTATCAACTTCAAAAACCTTAATCTTTACGTTTTTCTAAGATATGATCAACTATAGATATGATCCTACTCTGCTGTTGTTAATCTTATAATTCAGAATTTTTATATAGTTAAAGGAATGTTGATTAATAATTGCGATGTATAAAATGTAACAATGCGACACCTGCGTATTTGTTTATTCAAATTGCTGAGCGATTCGTTAATTTTTTAATAAACATGTATCATGAATATTTATTTTGATTATATGTTATTGTATGCAACTTTGTCGAATGATCAATTTTTTAATTACTCGATGGTTTTCAATGTATGAATATTCATATACAAATTGACCTTGAGTTAAAATTAAATACTAAACGATTCAATTGAATTTTCAAAAATAAATTCAATATTTAAAAATATCAATATTCAAAGTAAGCTTCATTAATTGCATCACTAAACGAACAGGCGTTCTGAAAACGTTTTAAAACATCTTACAAACGATCTTCACAAATATTATCAGAAAAATTTAATTCTAAAGAAAGTTTTAAAGGCATAATATAAAAAACAAAGGATTTACCATTTTAATTACTTAATCGGTAGCAGGTAGTTTTAAATTTTGAATTATGCAAATTTTAAGGGTCCGTATTTTTTACGGTCCTCGGAAAAGCGGTGCTCCCGAAGAACGCACATATACACATTAATATTTATGCACACAATTATTATATTCAACACAGTAATGGTTTGACGACCTCTAATTGTGGGTGTCGCACACACATGCAAAAGTCCAACTTTTACAATGTGCAATTACGGATTGTAAAAACGGAAAATTGAAAAGTGCCGCCGCCCTAATGGCAGCCGCGCTGCTATAAAACGGATTCGTTTCAGGCTCATTTTTTTTTCAATCTAGACGATGTTTTAAAATCGCATCATTACGTATATTCAATATAAAATGGGTCGATTTGATTAATTTGAGAGTTCGGTTTGTGAGTTATCGGAGACTTTCGATAATTGTCGAGAAGAGCCGTGCTAATTGGTGTTATAACGCGCCGTTCGATTGTATGTGAAAAGTTTATTTTCTGCAATAAAAACGGCTTTAAATGCATTTTACCTTCTTACGTAACCATCATGCAAACTTTATTGTTGGCCATTTGTATTATTGTTATCGCGTCGTATGTGTTTTTCCTTTTTGTCTGCGCGGATATTTTATTGCACTTATAGCACCTATAGATGGTATATGAAAAACGAGAATTTGCGTTTTGAAAATATTGCTGTTAATATCATTTGGGACTTGCATAATTTTTCATTTATAATACGAAGAATTTTTTCCCATTAAAATTTCTCTTTAGAAATAGTGCACGAACTCGAAATGGTGCTTTAAAAACGATTAACTAAAACAAACAAAATGAAAACACGAGTTTCCTTTTAATGTAAACATATTCTTCATTTATGCACGAATGTCTTTCATTGTTATGGAAATGTTTTTAAACCATGTAGGCTCATTTGTATTAGCATTTTTTTTACATACTTAATATATCAAGCATTTCGGACATATTTATTATACGTACATTTCACAGGTTAAGTTGTCATTTTTTTTTTATTTACCAAAGTGCTGAACGCAATAATTGTTTCTAGAGTTTATCGCTTTATTCTCCATTTTGTGATTCCGTTTTATGTCCACTTTTACGATTGACAACGACCGACTACATATAATTTCGACATCATTACGGCCAATTTTAATTTTTTAGTATTCCGACCCGCAATCGTAACAAGATTCTAAACTTTTTCAACCGTTTCAAGCACACCGATAAAAACACCTTCGCCGCCATATTGATTTCTACTCCATGGACCAGTTAGATCGCATTATTTACCCACAAGCCCATTACACTTTGAGTACACACACGCACCACACCACGCCATGGGCAGCCATATTAACATACACCGTGCGTCTTCGAAGCGGTTAATGGGTTAACAGGATCCGTAACAATGTAGCCATAATTTAATGGCGGCCATCGAGATCAATCAATTGATCTGATATCTATATGGCGCGGACCGCTGTTTGAGAGCACCTGCGCCGGCCAATTTTCTCCTTATCTCGACGCGATTGATTGAAAATAAAATTACTGGTTGTATTTAAGGAAGGACGTTATGCGCACGTGGGCTAGATGCGAGGAGATTGTGTTGAAACTTGAACCATGGGATTTTCTGTAAATTGTGCAATTATAGGCTTGTAATTTTTAATTGTTTAATGGTTGTTGTGGAATGTGTTGGATTAATGTGTGCCTTTTCATTAATTGGTGTTCATATTGGAAAGTTTTAAATGGCGTAAATTTGAGTTGTTCTTTTCGATGGTAAATTTTAAATTTACGAAGTTGAAAATTTCTCAACTTTTTTTTATAAGTATGAAACTTAACTTCATTTTACTCCTTTAAAAATATGTGGTTCTATTAAAATTCACCATATTTCTAACAATTAAATATACCGTTTAAATACATCTCAAAGACCATCGTGTAAAAAAAAAGTACTATGAACATATATAATTTGAAGATGAACTCCATCAGTATACTTACAATTAAATAGAACTTATCCATTATACATTGTAAAAAATATATAGTTTGACAAAATTTCGCCATGTGAAATCATCAAAAATATCGTAAATTTTCATTTAATAACTATAATTTTATACTGGCCTGATGCAGATTTTATCATTGTGGCATAATAATATTTATTTTTTCGATTTACATTGAATCAGTTCTTTTCTTGAACTTTGTTATTTTGAAATCGCATAAGAAGAGTTTCGAATATACTTCTCATTGCATGAAACTTAAATTTTATCATAACACTTAATTCACGCGATCAATATCGTATCGTATACATTTTTATTTATACTAAGCATCTTTCGAATTACATACCAGCACCTATTCGAAAGAATCAACAACATATCATACATTTTCATCAAAAAATACAATGTCTCCAAAAGGTTAATCGACAACAGTTGCCGTACAAAGTCATTATTGAGGCACCCGTAGAATCTGCATTTGATCAATCGCCATTTAGGATCGATCGCAAAATTCAATTTCGCATTCCAACCCACAATTTACACAAATATAAACTGAACACACGTTTTTGCAACAATATAGATAGCGTAAAGCCACAACCTTGAACCTAACGAACGCTGAATGTTATTTTTTTTCAGCATAACCAGCTACGCAATTTATTTAAGTAGTCGAATCGGCAACTTATCTACTCGTTTCACATATCAGTTGTATAATTGTGCCAATTAACTGAAAGCATTGAACTTTTGACTTGCATACGAGCGTCGGATAGATAAAATGCAGTTACCATATGCATTTTAATATACATATATGTTTATATTAAGGTGCATATGGTAACTGCATTTTGTCTATCCGATATATATGTATATGTTACAGTCAAAGTGTACTTCTCAATTAAAATTATAGTTTGACTAGTTGAAATATATTTTGTCTAGTCCACGTAGTTATTTCGTTTGACACAATGGAAATATGATTTCACTGGTCAGAGTCAGACAATGTGTATTTTAACGTCAACTAACAAGCCAGGTTTGCAAATGCCACTGGCGAACCGTCTTGAAGTTGCCCGCATTTATTGGTTGAAACATTGAGAGGAATGATTATAGTTAATAGTTAAATGAAATATAAATTTAGATTATATATATTATAGTTCCTGCATTTTTGAAAAAAATGAAGATTTACTCAAAAAAATACAAAGAAACGGTAAATATTATTGAGTCAAGTTAGTTATATCAAGTAATCAAGTATGATTTCAGTAGTTTTCTAAAGATTTTTGAATTTTGAACCGTTTTTCGATAAAGTATCTACTATTACTAACATTGTAATAAATCGGCGACATGATTCTGGTGGCTTGGAAATTTCACTTGTCCACTAATATAAGCCATTTATCGTCACTTGTCCATTAATATGGACTAAAAACTTTTTCAATAATCAGATATAGAAGTAAAATACACACATGGTTTAATACAAATATTCTTTTCAAATATCTGAACTGTCAATCTATCAAGTTGAAAATACATTTCAACTAGTGAGCACCAGTTAAACTGTATTTTTTCTGTTGAAATATACCTTAACTAGACAATTTGTATTCAGATACACTATCTAAAATGTCAGACTAAATATAATTTAACTAATAATATACTTTGACCGTAACATATATACTTTTGCACTGAAGCGAATATTGCACGTCGTTTTCGCATATTCGAAGGCGGTGCTGAAACGTCCGTCTTTCTGTCCATTGAAAAGTGTGTAAATCGCGATAGGCTTTAATTAAACCTTGGTACAGACCTTCTTGTACAATGTTAAGTACTCGTAATTGCGCAGTAGCTGCCTATTGGATATGTCCGCGAAATCGTTATGCATAAAGTGCCATTTTTCTGCGCAACTTTGTGCGACAGATTTCAATTTAGATTCTCGGATAGGAAAGCGGATTCGTAGCCTCGGAACAAAATGTGTTTATCTCCATGTTGATGTCGATCGATGAATATGCAAAGATGGGTTAATTTATTTTTTTTTAAACTCCGAACAACATTGGCCGATTATAGTCATTATGTTGTGAAGATATCGATCAAGTTAATATGCAGGTGCATTCGTAATCAACGGTTAACGGATTTTAGTTAATTATTATAATAGTGTAGTGTTATTTAGATCATTACTTTATAGACGATATACGAGGTGTGCTGATTAGTTTGAATCCGGTGAAAGTATCTGTTTTTTAACCGTTGGTTCAGCAAAAATTTTCAAAATACATAAATTATTGTTAAATGTATGCGTTCTGTTTACATTCGATAAATGTATTTACATTGATGACATTGTAATTATCTAAAATGTGAAGAGTTCATTTTCTGATTTATTATGACGTTTTATACAAATAACAATAAGATTTTTAAAATCTATACTTAAAACCGTATTTTACAATATCGAAATAACTCTATTGAACGATCAAGTCAAATCTGAAATTCAAATTTCATGTATGTTATTAATCAATTTCTTAGTCCATTATTTGATTGAGCCGCCATAAAATTACTGTTGTTTGTATGCATAAAGCCGAGCCTAAAGCTCGTTTAAGATTCACGACGAATAATCGAGCTTACATTATATTAAATATTATACATATTACACGTAAACACTGGTTACACCTCGATCCGGTCAGATTATGTTCGCGCTCGGTCTTTACCAATTGACCGCTTATGGGTCAATCGAATTCGCAAAAAATAAAGATTAAATTGTACAAAAAAGAATCATCGATTTTTTGCTTCAAAGTAGAGAACGTTAAATTCGGAAAAAGGTCGCTTTAAAGTAAACGTTCCGTCGGAAAACGTGAGATAATATAATATGTTACGTGTGCTATGGACATTTTTACTCTGATTTTCTTATCTGTAGTCGAAGGTTACGGTTTTATCTTTACATTTCATTGCATACAATAATACATTTGTAATATGCACAGTTCTTTAGCTTAAAATATCGTATTTAATTACAATATTTTAACATCTGTCTGTAGAATGTTCGACCATATTTCTCGATATGAATTATTGCTGCGCACATAGAATTATCACGTAAAATATTGTACATATAATTTAATATTAATGTTAATATAATATAACCAGATGTGATAATGTGTACATCAAATATGATTAAATTACGATTTTAATGTGTTTCTATGCAATATGGGCATTGAATACATTTTTTTGTATTATATTTTTTAATTATTATTACACAATTAATTTTTATATTTATTCATTATATTTTTACCATATTGATCTATAATACTTAATATATATATAATATTAAAAAAACTTCTATAAATATAAGAAATTCGATTTTTTTTTCTTATCGCGTATTCAACATATATTTTCAAAGAATTTGAATACTCAAAAACCATTCTATATCAAACTATTGACCATAAAAATATCTTTCAACTTCACTTCTCAATAAAAAAAATCGTACATCCAACAAAATTAAACTATTTAACCAATTTCTTCTACCCAAATCCAATTACGCAACATTCGAACCCTCCATCACTCAAAAACTTCACACATTTGACCAAAAAACTAAACATGTTCCCATCATTAACAACTCAATTTTTTTCCGATAAATCCGTTAAGTATTCTCATGTTCCCAATAAAAACGATACATCCAACACAATTGAACTATTTAACTAATTTCATATACCGAAATCCAACATCGACCTGTTTCAACCATCTTCATCCGAAAACGGGTAAAACAGCCTTCATTTGGCCATAACTCAAACATTTTCCAATCAAAAGCAACTTAATTTCTTTCCGGAAAATCCAGATAAGTCCATTAACCATTCTCATGGTCCGATAGAACACCATCATAACGGACATCCTAATAATGGACCTCGACACTGCACTGCAAACAGCAAACGGCAAACAGTGCAACGTGCAACAAACTGCGCACGATAAATGCGCACACACGACCACCAGCGGTTCCCAAACTGCCGAAAATTTATTTTCGGACACAGCATGCATCGATATGCATACAATATAATGCATTCGCGATGCATGTGCTGCGTTTATTTGCGTCATGCTATTTTCGTGCGACCTCGGTGTTTGTGCGCGGCATGTAATTTGCTTCCGTATTCTCGATTTCGACATTTTATAATAATTTATCGATCGTTTGATTACTTTTTCTGATATTTTTATATCATTGTTTACATATATATAAAGAATTTGCTGTAAAATATCCATATCAGAAATATTAATTAAAATAAAGCAAATTTTAGTCGAAATTATCTGTATATTGAATATGGTTCAAAACAAAATTAATTTGCTCTATCAAATGGAATACTTTGAATTTAAAAAATGTTTTTTTACGATAAATTATTTTGATAATTATAAAACTATAAATTATGAACTTTATATGTGGTCATGTTGAAAAAAATCACTGTTGAATGTTTACGATTGATAATTGCCAGAGATTGTGATGGTTGAAGTATAATTAGGTTATTAGATAGATGGTTTTCGATGTGTTCCATCTTGTTGCGTTTGTAATTAGAGGTTCTGTTTCAGGTCGCACTGATTCTTATCTTGTGTCAGTATTTATCCATTTAGTTCGTATTTGTGTAGAGATGTTTTTCTTTTAATGGAAAATTATGACATTGGTCTTAAGTACACGCGTAGTCGTTATGTATATATGGCGTTAAATTGCTCATTACACTATGTAATTAAAATCATTACTAAAACACTTATCCGGGTTTTAGAAATATTTAAAGTATTCTTCAAACTAATTTATTTAAAATAGTTTATTTAAATTTAGACAATTATTTTTTCAATTTTCTATATCAATGATGAGTCATAACTGTCTGTGGGTTATTTAAATGTCAGCTCCTAAAGTAAGCTATTTTTTAAATATATCAAAATTGATTATGTTTTATTTTATTTGAGTGGCACTGAAAAAACCGAATCATCGACGCCCCAATTATCAAATATCCAATCTATGGCCCACATGAGAAAACATCACTCTTAATTCACATTCCAAACCTTTCTTTTCGATCGAAAAAATAATACGAAATCGAAAATTTCACATCGTTTGGGAAACTTCACCGTGACACTGAAGAGGCCGGGTCACGGACGCGACTTTTCAAATGTGCAACTTGTGCACGTGCACCGACAATCAAACGCTTTCAACATGTGCATCTAGACGCAATGCATTTGCATTTGCATGCACATTCACCGGTGCCATTTTCAGCCGAATCGAATGTTCGAAATTCGCGAAAATTGCACACGAACCGCGCCATTATCGTCCGACACCCTGCGCAATTTTGTCCCGTTGCTTTCCGATCGAAATGACATTTCTGCAATTGTCGAATACTTAATGCCGGTTTCTAAGTATCTGTCTGTGGTAACGCTTTGGTAATATTAACATTTCTATCTGTTAATTTGTGTAAACTCATAAAATAATATGAAAATAACCGTGTTTGTTTTTTCGAATCGACTCACAAAGATCGTGGCGCCATCTAATGGTAGGAATCTGAAATTGGGTTTGTAAATTGGTTTCATTGAATGTATTCTTGTATAAACGTGTTTTTGATAATACCACAATTATTTCAATAAATTAGTAAACGATCCTTGGAATTACGTTATCGTTTCTGATAAGCGTGTTTAATTGTCGGATTGTTTTCGTTTCATAAATAGGTCTTAAAAGTTTTCTTGTGCACATGTAAAACACAATACGGATAAACTTTGACTCAAACAAAAATCGCAACTTGTAACAATAAATTTCAACGCCTCGATTATAAACGATCCCTAGTTTTTCATTACGCGACGTTTCCGACACGCGTCCGCAACAAAAATACGCAAACGTCCATCATTATCTAAATACAAACTATCAAGTCAGCCAATGTCGAAAAGCCGAATTGTTTGGCACAAACTTGCAAAATTTTCCGAATGATCCGCTACACGTGCCCCACACTTGACCCAGTGCCCGCCAACGTGTGATCGAACAACGAGCGTTATGCAAATAAGCTGCGCCGTTTTATTGTGTTGTATAAATTGCGAATGGATGCAGTTTGTAGTGAATCGAAGGTTAGGGCGTTAATCCGTCGGTTTTTTTGAGTATGAGTCGGGGAAATTTTGTTCGTGGGTCGTTTAAAGTTCGCGCCGTTTATATGCCGTTCTGAAATGTATGGAGAATTCAACGATTGCGTAAACGTGAAATGTTTTCTATAATATTCTCAAAGGCAATTTGTTGAGTTTCGAATACATTATTTGTGGTTTGAATAAATGATTGTACGTGAGAAAACATTTCAAACTCAAGATCAAACTCACGACCTTTCAATCGTTGACTTCTATAAGATATTTATTTGAATATCGAATAAACGAAAAGTCAACGGTTTAATTCGATAAAATAAACCATCGTTGGATAGATACATATGATGTATATATGAATATCTATACTATTATAAGAGTCAACGGATTTAGCCTTGTTGAACCGGTTTACACCGATCACCGAAGTTAAGTGACAAGTGACGCGGTTTCAGCTTGGATGAGCGACCTTTTAGTAAAGGATTGTTTTTAATATTATATTCAATCTCTTTGTTGTTAACCTTTGAAAAAATGTCTGAAATTTTGAGTGGTATAAAAATGACTATATATTGTATTGGGTGTTATGAGAACTACATATGATTGTACTTTGTATATATGAATGAAATACTATTTAAAGATTTTATTTCTACAGCTTTTACACTCCATATTCAGCCTTTCGAACATCAAATTCGACATTTTAAACTTTTAATTTGAATTTGATTGGTTAAAGCTTTAGCTTTAACCAATCAAATTCAACCATTACAAATTTATTTTCTTTGTATATCATTTTTTTATGATTCTATGAAAAATATAAAAAAATGTTAAGTACATATCCGTTTTATTTATTTTTAGAATTGATTATGTTTGAACTTATGTTTTTTTTTTATTTCATTTTGATTACTCATAATTGAATTTGATTTGTATGAAATTGAACATAGAGTATAAAAGCTTTAATATATGATATAGAAAAATTAATGATTTTTTTTTTTGGTAAATATCGGAAAATTCTCGTCCTATAGTTAACACATTGTATTACGTACCATTTTGAAAACGAACAATTTTCAACATCCCAACACACACACACCTTGTCACTAGTCAAAACAAAAACGCTTAAATATCCAAACTCATCTCAAACCACGCAAAAAAAAACAACATCCACATCCACATCCACAACATCCACACACCGAGCGCGATCGGATTTCGACCGTTTCCCACATCGAGTGAATTTCCACACGTCCCGACTACCTTCGTCAATTAGACACCGCTAATTTGCATTGCAACTAATTGTAAGTGCACACACACACATAATGGCGACATCGACAATTGCCACGTAAACGAGAAGCATCTGTCGGATGCTGATTTTCGAGACACGCAACCCGAGAACGAGTGTCGGCCTTATGGCGGTCGTTTTTTGTTTGTTTTTTGCCTTTTCGAGTGGCATTCCTCGTTTTGTTTAAGGTCTCGATCGTCGATAGTTGTGGATGTCGTGGTTGTGTTGTTGCGAAATAGTTTCGAGTTTGATAGATTTATTCGTTTCGTGTGATTGTCGGGTTTAATTGGGTTCGATGCATATTCATGGACTTGGTGTTTGTGCTTGTTAGGGTTTTGGATAGTGATTGATTTTTTATATGAAGTTTCTATATCAGAGTGAGTTTGAAATCGAAGTGAAAAGGTTTTGATATTAAATATTAGCATTTGCATATGAATAAATTCATGTGATGATTTTTTGTTGTTATATGACTAAATTGAAATTATTTTTTTTATTATGTTGTTTTTTATATAAAGGAAAACATTTGAAATCGATAATAATACTTTCTTATAGTTGAATTTGTAGTTTAAAGCATTGAATTTAAAGTTTAAAAACTGCACTTTCGGCATACATACATGTTTACTTACGTTTACAAAACCATGTAAAAAGTAATCGGTTCTTCTTCCTTGAATCATAGTATTTTAGAACCGTATAAAAAGAGGATTAGATGTATTTTATTAAATTATTATGTTATACTTTTAATTTTTATTCTTATGTACCTAATAAAAATTTTATTAACTAAATGATTCTGAACGAAAAAAATAATGTAGTACTACCAATTAACATTTCATAAAATTTATGATGATATTAAATTCAACTTTCAATGCACGAGATTGCGTTGTAATTGCATTTTTTTATCATTTAATTTTTTTAGAAAACAGAAAAATATTTCCTTGTTTTGAAAATAGTTGTTGAAAAAATTTTTCAAGCGTAACAACGCTTTTTATATGAAATCATTTGTCAAATCAAGCGATTAAAATTATGATTCCGTTATTTCGAAAGTGCACAAAAAACAATTTTTATTTTTGAAAACATCTTTGTGAAAACTTTCATATATATATTTCCTTGCATTAAAAACGTAATAAATTCTTCAACTGTTCAAATACTGCGCTCAGAAATGGCCACTGTCCAAAACTCACTTTACGCGCTAACTGAATTTTCCTAAACACACACATCGTCTCGAATAAACAAATTCAATTTCCACCACAAAAACAAAAAATATACATTCCTCAAAATCGAACAGTTTAATTTAACGCACTGGAAAAGTCGCAGAAACTCGACGATTGATATTCTCGCCGGTTTCGAAACTGAATCGTAAAAAGGACATAAACTTCAGAGTTTAGACGATTGCTGCTTTTTAGCCGACCAAGCAATAACGAAAAGACAAGAAACCTGAAAGTCGTTACAGCTATGTGTCATATAATTATTGTGCCAAGTTCGTAAAACTGCGAATTCAATCCAATTTTAGAACATCGGCAATTTTTCATTTTCCACATTTCATAGTTTTTCGGTTTTATTTGAACCATTTTATATGAAACGCCAATTTAAAAAATGAGTTGTGCCTTAATTCAAATTAACAAAGGATGTCCTCTTTGTATTTTTATATATTATTGTAAAAAATAAAATCAAAAAAATGTAATATTCTCATGAAATAAACGAAAGATATTTCGCTGCAAAATATTATTGCATATCTGTTATATTTGAAATCTGTTTGTATTTTCATTTACTATTTACTCTTGTAATATAATAAATATCATGTTGACATAATTTCGAACTTATAAATTGACTATTTACTATTATTATTGCCAATTATATTATGATATATACTATAAATACTATTTTCCACTACATAATTATTCAAATTTATTCAAATTCATGCAAAAATAATCAAATGCAAAAAAAATCAATATATTTCGGAAAAATATCATTCGATCATTTCATGGGAGTGTTGTACTGTATTGACTTTGTTTATTATAAATATAAGAACATACAAAGAGGACATCAGTTTTAACTTAAATTTAGGCTCAACTCATTTTTTTCCAAAATTGACGTTAAAACCACTTTTATAAACAATTTTTTTCTAGATTCGTCATAAATGAAAGTGGCATAATTAATTTTCATTTCCCAAAACACTGTTTCAGTTATACCTAGTTCAAAATTTTAATTACTCCTTTTAAATTTAATATCTTTAAAACGTCAAAAAATAAAAATAAATTCATTATGAGTTAACAATATTTTTAAATATCGAAAAACGCAAAATCTTAAGTATCTCGAAATAAAGAAAAATAGAGATATGCCACTTTCGAATTTAATATTATAACAGCCCATACATCAAAATAAAACATTTTCTCCGTTAAAAAGGCACACAATTCCCTCTAGTAAAAACTATACAATCCTTTTACAATCGCAACGAAATGTTTTATCACTTAATTGGACTGAGAAAACGAGTCAAAAGACGTGTTATTATCCGTCATTACGTTTGTTTATATATGTATAACGTGTGTACATCTATAAGATCGAAAAACCGTATTTCAAGTCGTGTCTCGGAATCGCAAAGCGTGCAATCGTCTCGATCTTTATTATCCCAACCCGATTTCGACTTGGGAAAGGTCGGACGAAGCTCATTCTTTAAATTAGTTCTTAAATTTATTCAAAATTGTGTTTGTGAATCAAACTTTGTGTGTTTTGAACGGTTTAAAACCAGATAAAGTCGACGATTCGGGATGACGAAATTTCGTGTCCGTGTTGATTTTTCAATTAAGAAAATACAATGAAATAAAAAGTGTACGTGATGTGTTAATTATGTTAAATTTTGAAATCGATTTATGCAAATTTCATGAAAACCACGCGGAATTCTTGATAATTTAACTAAAATGTATTGGAAATTCGCGATTCACCAATATCTTTGAGATCCTTATCTGCACGTTCGAAACATGTGAAAATTCCTCAAAATCTATAAATCAGTTAATCTTGCATCAAAAGCATTACTTTGTATTCCGAAAATGTAGAATTTTCTTTAATTAAAAATATTTGTAAAAAAAAATACAATACGAAAATTTTCAACGATCAATCGAATTTTTTTTTACAAAATCGATACGATATTAATATTTCTTAAGAAAATTTAGAAACTATTCATCTTTATGGTTTCTACGAATAAGCATCGAACGAAAATCTCGGAAAAATATATTAAAAAAAAAATAGTTTTGGTGCATTTGCGCTTGCAGACAAGACATTTTATGGTCCGTACGCCGGAAGACAGACGTCGTCGTGTGCACTTAGCGGAATTTCACTGCACCGTATAACTTCAACACAGAATTTTAGTATCGCTTTGTAAACCTCATGCCGCCTTTTCAGCGACCGATTCTATGGGAGAATATCGCAGTTATGGGTTAGACATGTGGAATACTTCGAACGAACTTTCCTGATTGACGCTGCGAAGTTTATTCAAATTTATCGGCTTGATTTTTTGAAATATTGTTGTTAATAGATTTTCGATGGTTCTGTATAAAATTTTGATGTAGTGTGGTGAATTGTATGTTTTCCAAAATCGGTTATGTGGATGAAAATCGTACTTTCGTAACTTCGAACGAACTTTCGTGATTGACGCTGGGAAATTTATTCGAATATATTCGGTTTATGTTTTGAAATATACCCTATCCCCTATATATAATAGCGGATTTCTGTGTGTTCATATTCAAATCGAGTACGGGCATCGGGTAGCCTCTGCCTCTGGCTTTGTCTATATGTCACAAACAAATAACGAATGAACTATTTTGATTTTATTAATTAAATATTCAAATCGAGTACACATTTCGAGTTCATACAATCGGGTTTTCACATTTTATCGTTTTCCGTTTCTTAACAAATCCACAGCCGATGTTATTAATATCGGGCCTATATACTAGTTATATTATACTAGCGGATTGTACCCGGCGTTGCTCGGGACTTATATTTTAAATCAAATTATTTTTTAAATTTAAATTCATTAAAGCAAAAACATAAAGCAGGCTGCTTATTGTCACAATTTTTGAACGTGCAACAATTTTTTTTTTTATATAAGGGAGGAACATTTTTTTGGAGACTCCCGTTTTGGGTTCTGGGAAATATGGTCACCCTATTTTAATGATAGAAAAAATTTCTCGATAAAAAAATACATACACATGCCAAATTTTATAGTAATCGGTCGAACGGTGTTGGAGTGAAATGGCATCAAGCAAACAAACATTTATTTTTATATATATAATAGATAGATGTATTGTGGTATTTAAAAAAAAATTTACAATGTGAAAATTCAATGAACTCTATACATAATGTTTCATTTTGAAATTTATACCGGGCTGCTTTTATAGGTAAGTAAATTGTATTGAAAGTCCATATGTGCCTGTAAAAGTCTGGAAAGTCTTAGGTTTTTTAAGGTCATAAATTTAACATTTTTCATAGTAAAGTACAAAGTTCAGGAAATATTTGTTAATTCAATCATTTTGGATAAACCAATGCACATATATTTTTAAATAATTAGAAATATATATCAAATATAACCTACATAATATAAAATTATAATTATATAAAAGTTTAACCGGTCGATGTTAGTAGGCCTAACTATTAACTGAAATGATTTGATAGAAAATCACAAATTAAATCTGTAATATTACATCCGCCATCTTATGGCAAATGTTAGAATCAACCAGAAAACTTAAAATTTTCCAACACCCAGACATCCACAGCAACTTATATTACACTACATTCAACTCCTTCACAACAACCGTATACCATAAGCAAATTTGATAGAGAACCCGCACATTATACAATACATTTTCACGTGTCGAAGAAGAACGGATTCGGTGCATTGTACGAGAACGTTGGAAAATGGGTTTGCTTGGTCGATTCTAGACACAACACAGTGCGCCTTTGCAACAACCAACCCAAGAGGTGGGAAATCGATAGACGGCTGACTGTGCACACGAAGAAAGTTCACCAGTCCGAAGGAGGCAACGAACTCGGCAGTCTTACAGCAGCGGCAATTCGTCATTTTGAATTTGGGAGAAATTAGAAGCAACTATACGTCAAAGGTTCAAATCAATTAAATTTAAGTTTTTCAATTTTTTTTTTTTGCCGAAAAAAATAATTCATTTTTTTATATTTTTGAAAGAGGTTCGTATCGAATGCGCATTATAAAATCTCCATGCTGCATTACACATCGTAAGATAAGGTATTATCTGTTAATTTTGTGTACAAATGGGCGTGTGGTGAATCGCAACGATAACAATGTAAACAGTAAACAATGCGTATAATAATCAAGTGATGTGTATAAAAAAAATATTTGTAAAACGAAATAACGCATTTCAATTACGAAACACGAGCAGCGATAATCATCCGATTCGAAAGCGACGCAATAAGCTGAAAATCCGTCTCGTCACTGAAAAGAATATTGCATTTCATGAAAATCCCGGCTGAGTTACTGACAAAGCGAGCAACGTCTTTCAATTTAACACGACACCTATCCCAAGACCAGACTATGGATCTTCAATCAAAAAAGATAAATTTCTACAAATAAACTCATCAAAATTTCAATTAATTTCCCTCTGATACAGACGGACAAAATAACAAAAAAAAAATCCAATAAAATTAAAACTTCGCACTGAATATGTTACAGTTTGATTATCCACTTCGTTTGTGCACGAACAAACTGGTCTGTTTATTCATCTTCTAAATGCTCTAGTCCAATTGTTCAGATGGTACGATAATTTTAGTCGTTTGCATTCAGATAACACTTTTATGCTAAATATCAATAAGGTGTAAATTGGTATCTCAACTAACGATCGAGAAATACGCGTAGTGTATACCTGCGTGTCAATTTGAACTTCGAGATTTTTCACAACTCAAGCTAAATCGCTAACCCAAGCACGATACTTATGATGTCTGTTTTTAGTTTAGACGCAATTGTGTGTAGGTAAAATTTGACAGTTGACAATCAAACTTAAATCGATAGTTTGGGTATACGCAAACTAGTATGGGTATAAACAAACAAAAGTGAACACTTAAACTGTGACACCTACATATAAATGCGTCTAAACTAAAAACAGACGTCGTAAGTATCGCGCTTGGGTTAGGTTGGGTTAACGTTTTAGCTCGAGCTGTGAAAACGCGATCAAACCAAACCCTCGAAGTTCAAACTAACACGACGGATAGACACAACTAGATAAGTTGAGATACAAATTTCCACCTTATTGACATTTAGCATAAGAGCGTTATCTGAGTGCAAAAAACTTAAATTGTCGTACCACACTAACAATTGGACTAGAGCTGTTTTGAAGGTGTATAAACGGACTTGTTTGTTCGTGCACAAACGAATTGGACACTCAAACTGTAACATCGGTTGCGGAGCCCTGGTATAAACAAACAAAAGTGAACACTTGAACTATGACAAATACATACAGTATCCAAACACTGATCGAAACACAAAAAAAATTATTCACACACAATCGTCGAAAACTTCCCGACAACAAAAAAACCCTTCGCATCGATCCTGCAGCGACCGCACAAAAGACAGATTCCATTTCTCCAATGACAGTTCGAAAAGTGATAAATCTGTTGCGAGAGCGAGCGCACACACACACACACACACGCACACACACACACCCACATACATTACACACACACACACACAACGAAAACGACGGGTCGATGAATACGGCGCGCGTCCGTTGACCGTCGACTGTCAATTTAAAAAAGGAGACGTACCGGCCGTTGAACGATGTTGCCCCATCGCCGGGATCGACAATGGGCCTCAATGGACGTGTGTGGCAATGAGTGGGAACAGGTTGTGCCGTGTCTTGGCCGTCGAACTAGAAGGATGCGGTCGGCCCGTGTGAACTTGAGGACCGAAGGACGTTAGGTGGTATGGAAATCGGTTCGCGGTTCGAGTGTGTGATGTGAGGTTGGGGTTTCGGTGTGGTCGTTCGGTGTCGGTTTGTTCTAACTTTTTTTTTAATCAGTGCCATAAGTCTTCTTTGTAAATCTATCCCGTGTATATAATCACGGATTTGTGGGTGTTCGTCTGTTTGTTCGAATGACGCTCGCGACTTTTTATAGTAATATGGTCTTTATGCGTATACAGTTAACGTCTATAATATGAAGCTTATTATCTACTAACTACTAGCTTTGCCATTCTAATTTAGTCTGTATGCCTATTAACATAACGGCTATAATCGCTACACTGTTTACATCATTCTCGAGCTCGAAAATCGTGAGCTCCAACTTTATTCTTTATGTTGATTATAATAACGGCAATAATCGCGATAATAACAAAATAATTGTTGATTATATAGGGGATATTATTTCGAATTGTATGAAGCGATTGGTACTCCAAAACGAAACCCTTTGATAATAATTAAATATTTTCACATCCTATCATTTTCCATTTCTTGACAAATTTCATTTTATTTTTTCTATTTCAATTTAAAAAAAAATTGACATTATATTGTGTTATCAATATATTTCTTCAAACTTTACATTCACAGCCGATGTTCTTAACATCGGGCCAACGGGCGCTATTTTAAAATGAAATTAAATCCAGTATTTAGAGTTGAAGATCTATCGTTTGCTGACGACAGATCTTATATATACGATAACGACGGGACAAACGCAAGGTATGACAAAAACGGGACAGTCCCGACGAAAACGGGATGTATGCTCAGCTTAGTTTTAGCGAGACTAACGAACAGCGATTGTAGGTGATACGAAGTTCATCGGGTCAGCTAGTGTTTTATAAAAATCATGAAATATTGCAAATCTTTTTTGACTTTTGGACCGCTCTGTCCATATTACTTGAAGTATGTTTTGCGTTTTTCATATTCAGATGAGTTCGGAATTGGGTCAGTATTACTGACAGAGTAAACGTTAACTCACTAATGTTCTGTATTTTAAAATAGGATGTTTAAAATAAAAAATAATTATTTCATTATAAGTTACGCAATATATCAATGGGTTAGTCTTATCGAACATATCGATTACCGTCGATCACTGACAATTAAATTAAACATCATGAGGCACGGTTTTTATGTTACATGGATATGAATGTCATTGGACTGAAATAATTTGGTAAAGAAAGTTTTTAATATTTGAACTCATTGAGAGTTATATCCCATTCAAAAATCCTGAAATTTCTAACGATACATATAAACAACCTAATTCTACACAAACTGCTTACAATGCTAAACTACGAAACTATACTCCCGTTTATAAAAATCTACAAATCATCCCACCATCGTAAAATTTCAGAACCGATTGCACATTTTAGCGATGCACGAACGCGCCCGGAACAACGCCGCCTAAATATAAACCTGAAAACTGAAAAGTGCCGAAGGAACGTCCGCCCATGCGATGACGATGATAATACCGTCTATGATGGTCCACCACACATACACACACACTCCTCGTATACGTACACCGAAAATTCGGGAGATCGGCGGTGTGTGGGTGCCGAGTTTCGGGTGTGAACGAACTCGCGCATCACAAAATAGCTCCGGGCCATGTGGCGGGCATAACGGCCCCGACCGACCTCTCACTATTTCCAGAGATAACGAGAATGCGATGCTCGAATGCGTGCGTTAAAAGTGCACGAGTGCATCTCGAGGACGGTGGGTGGTGAGGAGGAATCGCGTGCTGCTGCAGCGCCGCGATATGGTGGCTCGAACGTGGTGATTAGGGGTCCCGATCGAATATCCGATTATCCGATCTTTTTTCAATATTCGAAACTTCGAATATTTATGAAATTGATCGGATATTATTCGTGCTTTAAGTACATAATTTAGAATGTTCCTTGGTAATAAAATCGTCTTTATAGTTATGATACCTCGACTTTTAGAACTTTTTGATATTTTTGTTTAGAATACGTGACGAATTAGACAATAATGGAGATGCAAGCGAAGAGATCGAAAAACGACTCTAAGTCAATACAAAAAAATGATATCCCCTAACTCCTATATATAATAGCGGATTTCTGTGCGTCCGTCTGTGTGTCTGTTCGTTAGATGACGCTCGCGACTTTAAAACGACGCGTCGATACGATTATTTTTTTGCGTCTATAAAATTATTCTTCATGCGTATATGGTCTTTATGCGTATACACTTAACGTCTATAATATTGTAGCGTGTGGTGGTGGTGAGGCGGCGAAGATTTGATTGTGAGTTAATGGGATTTGTGGGATTGCATGTGCGATCAATGACGGTAATTAGATTAAGGTTGCGTTTGTGTAAGAAAGGTAAGCACAATTGGGTAAGTCGACAAATACGCATACTTTACATATACAGTAATCCCCTCTATAGCGTCAAGATAGGTTCGACGTTATAGGGGGGAATTTATGAAATCAATAAATGAAGCATTTTTACGAGTTAATTGCATTTTTCGAATTCATTTAAAAAAAATTTAAAAAATTCGAATGTAAATGCATTTGAACAAAATGACGTTATAGGGAGGACACCGCAAACGTTATAGGGGGGATTACTGTAGTTCAATCGAATCTGCTATTCGGAATGATCGATTTTAGAGATTTTTATGTCTATGACATATTATTATATATTAAAATTTCATAAATCTTAATTGAATGATCATTTTCATATACTGACTGCATCATTTGATACTAAACATCAACTATTAATAAGATCCAATCGGTCGAAAAAACTTAACATTTTAACAATAAATATTACTTACACAGAAATCTAAAAAAATAAAGAACATTTAAAAGTATGCGAAAATATTTTACAAAGAATTTTCGGTCTTGAAATCCGTTTGGATTTTCGTAATGAATTCTTGTTTGATGCGGATTTGTCTGGAACCGTACAATTGAATACGAAAATGAATTTTATGTTGTTGTAACCGAGTTGTATTACTACAATATCAAAACGAACAAATAAGATTAAAAAAAAACAAACAATTTTTTCATCGTTATCAAAAATTTCTAACAACCAATTGTAAAAAAATCAGCATCAACTTGTCATACATCTTTCAACGAATTTTTATGTCGCTCATGAATGCAATATAATTATTATATTGATCCACATTACCAAGACACATTTCATAAACATAAAACCGAAAAAAAATATTATTCAAATCAAATTTTAACACATTACAAAAACGATTAATGTATCCGACCGATTCTTGTAACGTACGCTCGAAAACAGTCACGTTCTCCGGTCAAAGTTTACGCAGCGATCGTGATACGCCAATGCAAAAACCGAAACGAAAATAAAACGAGATTGTCTATTAATAGTGCAGTATTTCATTTTGAAAAAGATGCATCTATACGTCCCAAACAGCTGTTCCTTCACGTGTTGTGTCAAGAAGCCCTATATTGCGTATGAAACGCGTAACGACAACCAGTTACCAGAGTATTACAAAACTCTGGCTCTATTGGTTTCAAAAATTATTCATGTATTCAAATTATCTCGTTTCTAAAAATACTGAGTTGTTACTTATTAAAAAAATTCCTATTAAATTCGAATTTTGAAATCAATCGAAAGTTATAATAATATATTGAATAATAGAATGTCTGATGAGTATCTAAAAATCGAATCGAGCAAATTGCAGAGTATATAAATTTGGAACTTATTTGAATAACCCTCGTTAGAAAACTTCGTAAAGGTTAATGAGAAAACGATCGAACAATTTTATCTACAATTCCGAAATCGAAATAAAAAGTGTTAATAATAACGATCTGCCAAGTATTCATAGAAAACTATTACTTATTTACAAAAAAATTCAAACCGATTGTTAGATAATACACCTTCGAATAATCAAGGTGTCTAATGAAAAACGGACTCAGACGTAAAGTCATATGAAGAACGAAATTAATTTTGTTCTCGTTAGGACACGCAGACGAGCGTGTCATTTTATTCCTTGGCAATTCTTGGTAAATTTTAAAACGAGCAGAAGGTTAATAGTTTATTGAGTTAAGTTGGCAGACGAGAACGTCTGGGAATTATTTCACGTGGATGTCGCGTCGCCGTAATATGATCTAGCTAAGTGTTTTCTGAAAAAATAAATCGACTTTCAGAAAGGTTTTTCAGTGTCGGTTTCGTTGCGTAAGGGTTGTGTAATTCCGTCAGAACCTAATTGTATTGTGAAAGAAATTACCGCCTACATGTATTATAGAATGAAGTCATCTACGTATGATGGACACGAAAAATTATGATTTCAATGAGTATACATCCGTTTTTAAATTGAAAAAAAATCCCATCGAAAATATATATGTGTCGTTTTCAATGTCACGACGTTCCACTTGTGGTACACGTGTCGCCTGTTGAGTATCACTGTTCGACATAGGAAATGAGCATTCCTGTTCAGTTTGTCCTACGAGACGGTTTTATAAAGTAAGACTAGATGTCTACATTATATGTACATTGTACAACAGTAACGAGTATTTGAAATTATTCCATTCAACAAATTTTCATTTTCCTATTAGAAAAAATTAAATCGATTCGTTCTGTTTTGAATCTAATACGATTTTTTTTTTAATATAGCATTATGACCGTTAGAAGATTGATAAATCGAAGAAAAAAACATATTAATTTTTTTAAGATTTTTATCAAACCATTTCGTTGAATATAATTTTATGATTTACGAACAACGATTGACAAAAGTTAATATTGTCTTTGGTAATTCATGTACATATATGTTACAGTTTGAGTGTCCACTTCGTTAGTGCACGAACAAACTAGTCTATTTATTCACCTTCTAAACGCTCTAGTCCAATTGTTCGGATGGTACGACAATTTTAGTTGTTTGCACTCAGATAACGCTCTTATGCTAAATATAAATAAGGTGGAAATTGATATCTCAACTTAGACCCATCTGCCCGTCGTGTCGGTTAGAACTTCGAGAGTTTGTTTTGAACACGTTTTCACAACTCAAGCTAAAACGCCAACCCAATCTAACCTAAGCATCATGCTTACGACGTCTGTTTTTAGTTTAGACGCAATTATATTTTGGTAAAATTTAACAGTTGACATTCAAACTAAAATCGATAATTTGGGTATACCCAAACTAGTATGGGTGTAAACAAACAAAAGTTTACACTTGAGCTGTGACATATATATTGTTAATATATCAAACGTTTTCGAAAAATTATATAACGAAATATAATATCAAATAACTCATATCAGAAGCCATATCAAGTTTTGACCTAAAAAAGGTGAAGAAACAAAACCAACAAGTTCACGGAAAAACCCGAACGACACTTCGCCGACCCAACACACAAATCGACCAATTCCAATTGACCTACAAAACCCGAAAGAACCACCACCGCCGAACCACCGAAAAGGGCATCGGACACGACGACGATCCCAAGGATATTTTAAACGTCACACCGCACCAGCTCGCAAGGAAGCCTATAAATAGAGGGACGATAGTCTCTCCTGCGACTCGCCGGGGGCCTCCAGACAAAAAAGTCAACGATCCGACCGTAGGAGGTTCACGACCCCATAAAACCACCTCACCTGGCCACCCACCGCCCCCTGGCTCCGGCCCAGACGACACACGGGGCTCGGATTTCGCATGCACGACGCCCAACTGGTCCGGCCCTGTGCTTTGCGCCACAATCGCGGCGCATCCGATTTGTTTCCTGCGAATGTCGTGGGAATGGGGTTTTCGGAGATTAGGCGGTCTCTGGCGTTATTTTCAGTGTGTGTATATTTGAGCTGCATCCCAGATTTCGACGTGTTAAAAAAAGAATGTGTGTTCGGCTTGTTTGAGTGTGTTGTTGTGATTTCGCACCTGTGCGCTGTTTTATGGCTCGAATGTGAATTTGAATAGTTTCGTACACAAGATAATATTGTGAATGTTGATTTTTGGGTATGAAATTTTTATTTTCAGGAATATAATGTTCACTGCTTGAGGATTTGGATACGTTTGACTTTGCGTTCGAATAACAAGTGTTAGATTTATGCAGTAGTGGATTTACTTCATTAGGGACTAGAGGTTTCAAAAAATTTTGAGGACTCCATTACGTATATTATACTAATAAATGGACGATTTTAGAAAATAATTTTTTTTTTGTGCAAAAAAACGTCTTTTTTTTCAGAAAGCGATTTAAATTTCATAATATCTATTGGACTGATTTAGAAAAATTATGATTTATTAAAAAATATTTTTGAGGCCTCGTTATTGCCTCCACCGTTAATAATTTAAAAATAGAATACATTGAAACTGTCAAAGAATCGGAAAGTCGTACAAAATATAAAACAAAACCAAATTTTCAATTACAGCACATTGCGTAAGCCAAAAAGTGAAAATGGCAATGACGAAAAAAAAAATTATAAAACATCTTGCCAACAAATCCATCAATAATATTCGATTTTTTCATCAGCGAACATCGGAAACTTTTTGACCGATCACCAGACATCGAACATACACACGCACACACATTTCACATACAAAACTCGAACAACATACGCGCACAATAATGAGCCATTAGGAATTCACTTGTGCGTATGAATCGTGGTATGAACCAAGGTAAGCGACTTCACCTTGTAACATTACCTACGGTTGTGTAACGATCTTATCTGGCCGCTCGAGATCTATCCAAATATCTGCGTGGAGACTGTTTCGTTTCGAAAACGGCGCGAAATTCGAATCGAGAAAACGGCCGTGCGCATTATCTCGTTTTTGCGCCAGAGTGAACAATGCCCGTTTATTGTTATAATTTATCGCGGTGTTGTTCGATTGATTCAAATTGCTCTCGGGGCTTCCAAGAACGTTTCATTTCGTTAGGTCGATATTGAACGTTGAGAAAAAATGATTTTGTATAAAATTAATTGTTGAACGGTATAAAAAAAGTTTAATTAAACAATTTTCTGTATTAATAATAGAAATTTTAATATTGCGCCGAAGCACCGACTATGTAGGCGATGTGAATTTTTTCTTTTTAATAAAAACCGGTCGAAATATTGCTCAATATTTTTAGACAGCACTGCTTTTATTCCGACGAACTGACAAAACGTTAACCGCTTGTCGGATCCGGTATATAGATTTTCCGAGAAAATTATATAAGAGTTTTTTTCTCGATCATAAAATTTTTGAGGTTAACACGTAACTCTAAGATTTTAAAACGCAAAAAAAATATTTTTTCATTCAAATATTCCGATGACATAAGTGTTGCCAATGAAGGCCAAGAATTCGTCTAGGTTATGAAACAAAAGTCGAAATATTCATGAAACGCGTAACGACACTACAGTTGGAATAATAATGAGTGCACCTCAACACTGTTTCAGTAAAAAAAACAATATTTCCATAAAGAACTTTATGAAAAAAATAATTTCACGAAAATCATTAGGTTACGTCGATTTATTTTCAAGATTCGGATCGCATTTCTAAAATTATTTGTGATTCTACAGCGTTTGTTCAACCCGACAAAATTATATCGCGTTCCGTTAATAACTCTACGCGTGAGAGTTGTTCGAGTCGTACTTTCGGACGTCATTATGTTATGCTATTATATATGCACGTGTTAAATGATTAGTCCTAAGTCATGTAAAGTCATGTGCCCAGGATAACGTGGATGCTTGATCCTCGCAGAGAAAGAAGATCGTCCCACGCGAATATATTTCGTATACATCATAAATCTAAAGAAAATATATGTTTTTTATAGATAGTAAAATCGTACGCAGATTTATATAGGTATTGGGATACCGTTAGAAATGCGGAGCGGTTTTGTGGTCGTATAACCAATGTCGTACTATTCGTATTTGAATATTTGATACTTTCGATGCTCGTAATGTGTTCTAACTATTCCGGATTATGTTGAATTATTGGATCCGTCGATGAATGGGTTTTGTGTGGAATAAAAATGATTTGTGTGGTTGATTCGAAAAGTAGTTTATTGTTGTGAGAACAAAAGCGCCGAAGTGTGTATTCGCAAAATTCTCGCTGGTTAGGCTTTATATAATTAATTTTGACGAAAGATTAAATTATAATACAATAATTTTAACATACTTCTTTGATATGCTGTCGATTTTTCTTCGGTTGTTCTATTTCGAATTTTCAGTACATTAAACAATTTTCTCTTTTCAAAAAAATATGAAAAATCAATAAAACATCATAAAATAAAACGTAGATTCATTAACAAAAATAATTTACTGGAAAGATCGAGAACTTCGAACGACTCTTTTGTACGAAAAAAATAACTCTTATGACCGTTTTTTATTCAAATCGTGATTTTTTTCAAAAATAAATTTTTATTTTTTAATATAATATTTATATTTTGATACGATATTGAGTTCTTTTACTGAAGTACTAATCTGCTGTAGATAACTAATACGTAGGTTGACTATGATGAATATTTTTATAATCAAACAAAACTTTCCCATGATAATGCAACGAATCTATTACGATATTTTCTAAATGAAAACACATCCAACACGACATTCCGACCGACACTGAATCAACAACGAGCGAAAGCGATTTTCCGGAAAACACAACGTTTTCCATACGAAAAACCAACAAACAACAAACACCTCCACTCCGCGGCGGAACCTCGCCGTTCTGCGCCGCTCTTCAAACGCCTACCCAAACAGCACACTTGTTTATACATTTTCGGAAAACCGAACGCATCCATTTAGTGGTTTTTGCGTCGTTTTCAAATAACGGTCGCCTAGCTCAACTTTCCCTTTCGGTCCGAGCACACGTACGGCCGTGAACCGTTAAACCGAGACCAGTCGACCAACCTGCGCTTGCGCAACACTCCTCTCGAGAATCTCGACGAGAATCGAGAAGCAGAACGTTTTCCAATCGCCGAAGACAATCCAGAAGGCAATTATGCGTATTGTCTTACGAGTCTGCGGTAGGCTTTTGCGCAAGTAGAGGCATTCGATGATTGTGAGTCATTTTAGATTGAGTTGTGATATCGGATTGGGTGTGGTTGATGGGAACTTCATTATTGGATCGAATATAGGTCATGTTTATCAGTATATTGTGAAAATTAAAGTTGCATTGAATTGAAAATAGATTTAAAAAATAATTTTTTGTTGAAATGGATAGCGATTTTAATATTATGAATTTTAAAGCACGCGTGCGATATCCGGTATGTACTGAACTTCCTTCCCGGATTCCGAAAGTCTTCGAAGAAGTTGAGCGAGTAAAACGATCGAAACTTGATTCGGAGCCAGCCGACCAAGAAAGCGAGATGTGGATTCTAGAATTAATGCACAGGCCAACAATTAACAATTATTGTTAAGCGAGAAAATTGCTTCCTTCGCCTACGATAAAACACGTAATTAAATACTTGTGCAACGATCGTGCAAAATCGATGACTTTTGGCTGTGCCACTTTCTTTATTTTTTATTCGATTTCATAAAGAGGCTCGATAATATAAAATTTAACAATTCGCAACGAAGCACCCTCGCCTAAATTCGTCTATGAATGCATCGTAATCTATCATCGGACAGCAAGTTTCGTTGCTCATGTCGGATTCGCGTATTACCATACATCGCTAGATTAACGTTCACGTACAAAGAGGAAGGACACGAAGCCGTTCGTGGGCAGAATATGTACGTGACGTAACACCGGCTGGTCGCCGTGAGAAATGATGGCCGAAGCCACCATAGAACTCGCCATGTGCGCGTGCCATCGAAATAAAATATTTTCGGGAAGTAGGTACGAATGGTACGAAATGTTTGTGAGAAAGATTTTTGAGTATAAGTATCTCTGGAAAATTGTTATGTCTATCTCAAAAATCTATGAGATACGATATTCTTAGTCCCATGAGTTTATTTAGAATTCGTTGAAAGAAAATTTGTTGAATTAGGATTTATTAACGTTCGAGTTAATCCGTGAAATAATGGATATAATTGGAGGGTCATAAATAAAATAAAAAAATGACATTAAGGTTATTTATGCACATGAAACGAAAAACTAATTTTACAATCTTTACAACGTCCAATTACATTTATATCAGACGCGATTTTTTTCATCACTATAAAAAACGAACCATCATCAAACGTATCCATTTCCTCCTCGGAATAACTTCGTCCATTTTTTCCAAATACCAGGAAATCAAAAACAAACTATTGCGAACTTCAAAGGAACCGATCGACACGTCCAAAATCGCGAGGGTGCACAAATTCTCGTTCTCGTGCATTATTTTCGGAACCTGTCGAGACGAAAAAATGCAGTCGAGAACGAGCGTGGGCCACGGGCGAGACAAGCTCACAATGCCCGGGCACTGCGGACGTTTCGTTATTGCGTTGTGCCATTACTATCGTGTGTACACAATTTCTATTCTGTTCGGCCGTATCTGGTGAAAGTCATGCGGAAAATGACCGAGGCTGAGGCGTTTGTACGAAATGGAGAGATCTTCCCGGAAAAGGACCTTTGATGAGGTGGTTCTAATTCAGAGATGAAGGGTTTCGGTTTTGTGTGTTCCGCGTACTGGGATTTGTAATGTTATAGAATTGTATCTATGTTTTTAGAATACATAATACCAATCGAAGGATATGGTTTAAGTACAAAAAACTTTGTGAAAGATGTCATGTTTCATACATTCATTGCAAATCTTTTCGATATTTTAGAGCTATGTATTTTTTATACGAAAAGTATTTTTTGAAAATTTCAAACATTGAAAATCTATTATAGATGGGCATTGATATTATTCGTACACTTTTCCTTAAAAAATAACTCTCAAAAAATATAATCATCAAACAATTTTTATTTAAAATGTAGATAATCATAACAGAAATTGATAGATATGGTATAAATCGTCAAAAATTATATATAAAATCTTAATAAAGGTCATTGATATTCTGCTTATCTATGAAACGATTAAATTCATCAATAAGTATTGTTGCGGCGATTCGTTCACTGCATTATCGAAATCAGCCGTATACAAAGCCATTATTAATTTTGACCGATTTTTGACATTCACGGTAACGTGTATAATTATAGGACGAGTCCGTATTCGAAAATTGAACGAACCTTTCGAAGGTTCAAAACCCCGTTCGTGCGCATCCTTATTAGACTGCGAAAGGTTAACGTCCGCTTTATTTCGTATACCTGAAAATTTATCGCGGCCATATTAATTAAATTTTTGATCCGAAAAAAAGTAATGCGATGGGGTAACTTCATCCCTTCGGAGGTAAAATTCCATCTATGAACCGCGCCATTATTATTTTGAGAAACCTGTCGATTCCGAGCATTCAGAAATACCCTCTTGACTGTTTTTTTTTTGTTTTCGAGGGGAGAGGAGAGGTCAACGTATCTACTAGGATATCTGAAATGTGTGCATGCTTTTTTTCGAACGATTTTATCGTACACATTTAGAAAATGTGGCTAAAAGTGGCGCAACAGATGCAAGAGCCCGACGATTCGAAAACTTTTCGGTCTGTGACACCGCAAAATGGAAACTTACGAGTTTTTACGGGGTTCAACAGTTTTGGAATCGTTTGTCAGATTGACACACATTGTGGGAATCGTGCAGGTAGATATTGAGGAAGTATGCAATACCTGGTGACCATTGTGCAACCAAGATACACTTTTATCTATTCTCATTCAAGATGGATTCTATATTCAACTATTTCACAATGGGAAGAGCTCGAATCGATTTTTTTTTTGCAGAATATGACTTGAAATTTTAATGTACGGGTAATTTTTCGATATTTAATTATTGAAAATTATTCAGTACAACAATAATTATCGTCGTGATTTATTATCGGGCGGTTATCATTCTCCGAAGATAAACATACGTTTAGATTCAATTAAGTGGAAAAAATGTGATTTATGCATGTAATTTTTTTAATTGCGTATTTTGATGTAAAAAATTATACGCAAAAAAATTTAAATCGAAGAATATTTGTTTGCAAAAATACATTTGTGCAACATAACAAATATCCGAGACGGCCTTGTAGTATTTAAATGAACGAACTGCACGTTAAAATCGAGAGCCGCATTTTATTTTCGACGTGTCAATATTTGACATTTACGTATTGGTATGACTGTTAAGAAATATTATATTTAATATTTGCACTATCTGACAGAGAACATGCTTCATTCTTTATTCAGATGAAAAAAAATTCAACCAAAATACTCTTATGGAGTCAATGCTTTTATTTTAAGCAGTTCAGAGTTGCTTGATTGTCAGAGATGGTAGTACATACTTGCGAATCGCTGAGTCTTGAAATCATTTGGTTATAATTTTAGTGCTAAAAATAATAATGTTTATTATTTATAAGTAGTTTAGAGTAATGTGATTATAAGCAGTTAAGAATTAAAATTATTTGTTATTATTTTTAGTGCTAGATAGTACATATATCAAAAACGTGTTGCATTATACATGGTGAGACAACTTCGATCACGGATTTATCTATGAAAATTGAATCTTTAAAACTACACATAAAAGAATATTTTTTTTATTTTAAAAAGGCTATACTTATAAATATATGCATTGATTTTGATGCTGCTATAGTTTATCGAAAAAATCCTGGAGCGATTTTTGCACAACAACTTTGATTTTCTTTGCACATTAGATTGAATTTAAAAAAATCTTCTTATTTTTATCGCGAAATATTCAAGAACAACAAAGTGCTATATTAGATGAATTACGAGAATAATTTTACTTAATGATCAATATTTTAAACATATTTTTGGCAATGAATATACTTTAGCTTGTTAAGGAATTTTTTTTGAATTTACCGATATTCAACCAAGGAACTCAAAGGTGTTCTACAAAAATCGCTTCAAGATTTTTTCAGAAATGGTAACCCTATCGAAATTATTGCTTAAATTGACAAGAATAACCATATCAAAACGAGAGTATTCCTTTATGTGTATCATTAAAAATTGAGTTCGTATAGATAAATTCCGCGATCAAAGTTGTTATAGCAATGCAAGCCATATACGATAACGATGGCTCCTAAAAAACATTAATAATTCAACATTTAAGCCGGCTCATCGCCATTTAACACTTGAAAGGCTTCTTCGCGAATATTTTGCGCATGATTCGAAAAAATAGCACGCACCGTTATGTCGAGACAGCCTTGAACCACTCATTCACTTCCTCGTCAAGATGATAATACAATGAGCAGGTGCGCCAATGCAACGCAAAAAAAAATATATTTATTGCAAACAATGCCCTCGTTGCAACCAGACTTGCATGATTTCAATGTCGGTCGAATAAAGTTTGAGAATCTCTGTGGGAAATTATGTGGCACGCATTTCCGCATCTATCTAGCATTATTTTAACAACCTGTAGACTTTTTCGTTGGTAGTTTTTTTTTTTGTTGCGGTGAAATAGCAATTTTGTGCATTTTCGATCCTGTCGGGTATTATCATGTTGTAAAATCGTGTTCTTTTAGCATAAATAATCTCGGGTCGTAAAAGGCAATCGCGATTTATTGACGTCGATTGTGCGTGGGTAATTATTTGATGTTCGATGTTCGAATACTTTGAATTAAATGTTATTATTTTTAGAATAAACGATATTCAAATTTGTTTGTTCTAATTTCAAATTTTTATTAAGTATTATACGAAAAAATCGATATATGTAGTATTATAATACGAAAACGTATTTTTTTTTATCTATAGTTCTGGGAGAGCGAGAACTATTTCAACGAATGGGTGGGGTCGCTTTGAAAGTTCGTATCTTCGAAATTCATCAAATTTTCAATTATTGGTTCTCAATTGAACTGTTTATCCGAAATATAATGAAATTCTTTTGAATAATTGAATGATTCAAAAATTACCTAAAAAAGGACAACAATAAAATTTCACGGATACTCTAAATCGATTCTAATACGGATTAAACGAACGATTCGAAACTAGGCAATAGAATGTTTAATGTATTTCCTTAACGATCAGATGCTGGAATTATTCAAATTGATTGGTGAAATATTTCCATGAAGAAATAATCGAATATTTCAAAACTCGTGTGAACATTGACGATTCTAATACAGATTGAATTAATGGAAAAATGTATAGATTTTGAGCATTCAATGGAGAGTATTTTTAAACTTATCAAAGGAAAATAACGATAAATTAATGAAATACAGTAACCCCCTCCCACCTATAACGTTTGTGGCGGTACTCTCTATAACGTATTTTTTTTCAAATTCAAATTTTTTAAATTCAACAGAATTAAGCTGTTAATTCGATACGAGGTTAGCTCTCGGATAAGGTATATAGTCTAGACCCTCAATATTTGATAAAGAGACCTTGTTTTGCACTGGGCACAAAACGGGTCGACAACGATGAAGCAGTTAACACGCAAAAATGTCCAAAAACAAAGAAAATGAAAATGTTTAATTTATCGATTTCCTTAAAATCCCCTATATATAGTCACGGATATCTGTGTGTGTCTGTCTGTTCGAATGACGCTCGTGACTTTAGATACTCTAATATGGTCTTTATGCGTATACGGTTAACGTCTATAATATAATGCTCATTATCTACTAACTACTGGTTTCGCCTATAGGACATCTGGTGACAATAACAATTGAACTTTTTTTGATTTTATGCATTGAATATTCAAATCGAGTACGGGCATCGACTTTTCGGACATCGGGCCTATTTATTAGTCAAAAAATAAAATTGAAAAATCTAAACTCATTAAAACACGGAACCTATCTTGACGTTATAGGGGGGGGGTTGATTGTATTCCTATTATAGAACGAATTTCAAAAATCGAAAAGAGACAATGGATAAAAAACAAAAATTGACAATGGAAACGACACGCCCTAAATAAAAAAAATAAAAAAAATAAAAAAAAAACAAAACATCGCATCCGAGTGCGAAAGTGGGTCGCGGCTGCACACTGCCCGCACCGCAGTACCTGAAGTTCCTTGTTTTTGTTGTCCTTGTGCGAAGCCGCCCTGATGACGCCCGCCTTCCACGGCAGCTGGGGGGCGCCGCCCTTCGCCTGAGGCGGGGGGAGCGCGGGGGGCGCCGAGGCCACCGACAGGAACCGCTTGCCGACGAGCTCCTCGCGGTACTTCTGGGCCATCTCCATACACGCGTCACATGTTACACTACCGCCGGACCGTACACAGCACTGGTGTCATACGGGCACTGGGGGGGAGATAAGGGCGGTTCTGGGGGGGGGTCGCGGCACACAGACGTGGAAGCGCTGGGAGCGCGCGCGAACAGGTCCGAGCGGGCGCGGAGCCAGATCTTGACTGCGAGCCGCGCACCGACAGCCTCTCCTTCGACGGCGAGCGCTTCTCAAAGTGTGGGGTTTTTTGTTTTTTTCTTTTTTAAGGTGGTCTGCTTTTTTGGGCGGGTTGGAGAATTGGATGGTTGAAAATAGTCGTTTGGTTGGGGTGATTTTGATAGTGTTGTAGTTTGGATTTGTACTTGGGCGGTATGTCAGTTATTTATGGCGAAAAATCAAATGGTCAGAATTTTAATCAAAAACGGTCAGAATCTATATAAATATAAAAATGGATGGGCAGAATTTTTATTCCATTTATCAGAATTCATTTGACATTGGTCAGAATTTTAATCAAAAACGGTCAGAATGTGTCAGAATTTATATTAAATATTCAGAATAATATTAAGAACCCTAACCTAACCTAACTTATTCTGACCGTTTCGTCATTAAATTCTGCCCATTTATTATTTTACTAGCGGAAGTACCCAGCGTTGCATCGGGCGTTTTAAACCAAATTATTTTTTATACAGTGATCAGTCGAACGATATATGGGGGGGGGAAACATTGTTTTGGATTCCAGGAAATAAAGTCACCCTATTTTGATGATGCTAAAAATCTTCCCCACAAAAAAATACATATACATGCCAATTTTCATGACGATCTGTCGAGCCTAGTTGTAGTGAAACGGCACAAACAAACAAATGGTGCTAAGACAACGGACGGACGCCAACGTATCGCTCGAAAACCAACAGTTTGATTCAAAATAAGTAACGCAATCGCTCGATAGATGGACTAAATGTCAAGCTGACAGGTCGTATTCGCGTGTATATCTCAGTGGTTACGTTACATGATGGCGTGATTACGAACCACGTGATTAAGGAAAATTAAGGAAACGTCAACTGTCTATTGAAGTGACAGATTTTATTCGCGTCCATCAGTAATGTATAATCTCAAATGGCAAAGTTGCGCGAAATAAGGTGTTTGTTTATGTGTCGATGTACACGTGACGATCTCATTGATGACAGATCGTAACTCGCGTATAAAATATACAAATATTATGACTAAAATCCCTTCCCATTCTTAACGACATATCTATAAGATAAATAGAACAAATTAAAAAAGTGATTCTTGTGTCAAATAGATGAAATTTGACGTTTCCTTAATTTTCCTTAATCACGTGGCTCGTAATCACGCCATCATGTATCGTAACCACTGAGATATATACGAGAATTCGATCTTTCAGCTTGACATTTAGTCCATCTATCGAGCGATACTTATTTTAAATCAAACTGTTGGTTTTCGAACGATACGTTGGTGTCCATCCGTTGTCTTCGCACCATTTGTTTGTTTGTTGCCGTTTCACTACAACACCGTTCGATTGATCGTCATGAAAATTGGCATTTGTATGTATTTTTTTGTGGGAAAGGTTTTTAGCATCATTAAAATAGGGAGAATTTATTTTCTGGAATCCAAAACAATGTTTCCCCTCCCCCACATACATCGTTCGACTGATCACTGTATAAAAAATAATTTGGTTTAAAATGCCCGACGCAACGCTGGGTACTACTGCTAGTAAAATAATAAATGGACAGAATTTAATGACGAAACGGTCAGAATAAGTTAGGTTAGGTTAGGTTAGGGTTCTTAATATTATTCTGAATATTTAATATAAATTCTGACACATTCTGACCGTTTTTCATTAAAATTCTGATCAATGTCAAATGAATTCTGATAAATGGGATAAAAATTCTGCCCAAATACGTATTTAAATTCTGACCATTTCAATAGCAGCCTTTATTTATTTATTTATTTAAGCAATCTAAAATTGACCAAATATAAAATTGTTACTGACAATTATATGGAATCCCCCCCCCTTCACATCATAATTTGTTAATTAAATGTTATAGATGCATGTAATACATAATAACTTTACAAGAAAATTATTAATTTGAATTTATTGTTTTTTTTAAACAAAATAAACTCTTATTAGAATTATTTTCGTATTAGAATACATTTTTCATTGACTTTTTTTATAAAAAAATAAAGAATCAAAAAATCTTAATTGAAATCATCATTATTTCTTTAGAAAAATATAAATTTTTCATATTTAAACTAATTTTTGTTTTAATTATGTAATTAAAAAAAAAAAACAATCTTGCAGAATCTTTATGAATTCGATTTTTTTTAAGAATACCGAAACCATTTTTTTCGTACGAATTCTTGAACGAAATGCGAATTTATTTTCGAATATCCAAGATGAAAAATAAATGCAGCAATCGCCGAGTTTTCATAAATAGCTAAACATCTGTTTCCATGCATTACTCGAACAATATCATCTTTTAATATATACGATTGAAAATTTTCGACTGAAATTTTACGATTATCGTCATTATTGCTTCGTTCGGTTTTAAAAAAGGTATGTTTTTGTATTTTCAACAAGTACTTTTTGGAACCGTTATCTTGGGCATGGGTGCCTTGGGCGTGTTTTTCGAACGTGTCGTTCCCACAAGAGAATATAATATACTGTGCGTGACCAATTTTCGGATTTTTTCTATATTTGTATAGTAATTTTAATTAAAATACTTTTGTTATTTGAAATTGAAAATTATTGTGACAATTATAAATAATTTATATTTATACACAGATATTATTTGAGTTATAATTTAATTAATATTTTCTTGTACATAAAATTATAGGTACTTGGAAACGACCTAAAATTTATTTGTTATTTTCAGAAAATTTATATAAAAATAATTTTATTATAGAAAAGAGCATCTGTCGATCATTTTACAAACTTCTGTATCAAGAATATTTTTTAAAATAAAAAAAGTTCTCATAATATTTATATGAAATAACAAAAATTGTTCCGTTTCATTCAAATAATATACAAAAATATATTTTTGTAATACGCTTTAGGAATGCTTTTCAATTTTTTCAACAGTTCATCTTTCGCATTCAAAAACGACATCTCGTTCATTTTCGTAATCCGATCTTCGAATTTCAGCAACGAATCAAAAGTAAGATGAACGTAGCCGATTTCATTCAAATTTTTATGCTCTGAATATTCAACAGAATGGATCACCGACCCCACTTCACATTTTCTTTAAATTATCGGAAGGATCGTTTCCCTGTTGCATTGTTTAATATGAAAATATCTACATTCTGAACGTTGTTTCAGACTGAAAACCCATGAAGTGTCAATGACGTTTTCTATGAAGGTTTACTGCCATCTATTTTTGATTTGCGGTATTTTTTAAATTCTGTACCGTCTATTTGAATAGGGTCGACGTTCGTGCCAGCTATTTTGGCCCTTGCTCCATGAAATACTATGGCACCACATACTTTTTGACACTTATTAAACCATAAATTTATAGTTATTAGTTTTAGGTATGTCCATTATGAAAAAGTACACGAGTTGCAATATTTCTCATAGAGTTAAACCGCTGCATAGTTCATTGTTTTTATTTATGCTACAAAAAACGAACTTCCTTGTAGGAGGAATTTGGTGGTTTGACAGTGCGGAGGCATTAATAATTATTAATTTTTTTGTCCCTCTTGCTTTTTTTACCCTATCTCATTGCACTGCCGCATTTTTGACAGTTAGAATCCTCTTGTTGTGATAGTAAAAGGTGTTTTTCGCGTAAAAAATTGATGGCGCGTTCTTCTGTGCAAAAGATATCGCTATATATAGAAGACTTTCAATAACATAATGATGGATAAAAAAATTAAATTATATTATTGATTCGAATTACATTGCTGTGATGCTGTGAACGAAAGCGTACTGATTATGGGCGAGTTTTTTTGTAAATCTCAGGTGAGTTCGACCATTTTTTTATGAAAAGAAATTTCGTTTTTGCTATTTTTCAGTCGTCCTCGTATTTGACAGCGAAATATACGTTCGCAATAGTATTCGATAGGAAGCAGGTATTAAAGCATATCTTATATTTTTTCATATAATTTTTCGAATTCGGAAAACGTTTTCCGCTTTTTTAATTATCGATCGATTCGTTATGATAGTTCACAAACACTGGTTTGTATACATATTTGCGTATGAAATATATAGATAAGTACTGCTTTAGCATGTGTATTACACGTATGGGGAACATGCTATAAAATAATATAATATCTTTGAACTTTTAACCGCTTTCTATATTTTTCAACTTCACGTGTCATTGGAAAGAACTCATCAAGTAATAAAAAATATAATTATAATATTTACACATACAAAGATTTGATAATACATAGTTATGTCTTGGTTTTCTTATCAAAATGAATATATATACAATTCCCAAATTTTGGATGTTATTTATTCTAAGAAAAATTGATTTAAATTACGAGTCACCTATTTATTTTTGACGTTATATGCTTAGCTAATATGTAAACAGTTCATTAGGGCATTTTTTATAAAAAAAATAAATCATTTATTGTTTTAAATTTACACCTTCAACGATACACAGATGATATGTCATCTAAAAATGTAAAAAATAAATCAACAGAATCCTTCCTCAAGATTTTCCAGCAAAAATGATCGAGGTGCGACTGAAACGTATTATTAGGAACACCTTTCAACTTTTTCAATATTTCTTCTTTTGCATCTGAAAATGACTTCTCGATTGCTTGCATATTCGCTCCCGTGATTGGATCTTCGCTATTTCGTTTTCCATTAACAGACAAATGGTTATAGCCGATGTCATTCAAATTTCCATAAGCTGAAAATTCGACAGAATGAATCACCGATCCAACTTCACATTCCCGTTGAATTATCGGAAGAATGGTGTCTTTGTCGCGTCGTTTGATATAAAAATATCGACAGTCGGAGTTTTGCTTCAAACCGAAAACCCATGGCCCGTCGATGTCTTCAGCAAGGGTTTTATTGTCATCTAACTTTTTTCCACGACATTTTTTTTCACCAGCAAATGATTTTTCGTCGATTTGGATAGGATCGACATTAGTACCGATCATTTTGCCTCGACGAGAAACTATAGATCCACAAATTTCTCGACACTTATTAAACCAAACAGTTACAGTAGCGCTAGATTTTCCAGTGAGGGTCACCGTCGTGTTCATGGGTATATCCATCACAAAAAAGTACACCAGTTCTAAAATTTCACACAGACTCAAATTGCTGCAAGGTCTATTGTTTTTATCAGTACGGTGAAAAAATGGGTTTCCTTGTCGAACCGAACGTGAACTTTGACACCCTTTACGCACACATCGAATCGTCAGTTTGGGTATTCCTCTGGAGCGAATTTTTGTATCTCGCACTTTGCTGCCACATTTATGGCAGGGTTTTGCATTTTGCGGGGATTCCAGGAGGTTTTTTTTTCGTAGGAATGCAACGACGTTTTCCTCGGTGTGGACGATGTCGTAGAAGTCTTTCGATATCATGATGAAAGATAAAATTGTGAACTGGTATTGGCGGAATGGACCACGTCTAATTGTAAGATGTTTTCATGAAGAAGAACGAAGGCGTACTGATTGTGTTTTCGAATTCAGGCAAGCGCAGTAAGAAATTGTAATGGAAATTAGTTGTTTTTTTTTCATTGAATACCATGTAAAATATATTCAATCGTGTATGTAAAGTGATTACAAAAGTTCGAATAGGTCGCGGGATTTTACAAGGAAGTAACTTATAGAAACGATTTTAATTTTTTTTTAGTACAAAACCGACTAAATTAAAAATTATGATACCTATAATTTTAAATCGATTCGTTAAAACGTAAACGTTACTGTAATGTAATTTTTATGGTGTTTTTTACTTGGTTGACGCAATTAGAGAAACTATAGATAAACATTTGAATTTTTAGATTATTCAGAGATAATATTAGTGTTGTATTTTGATAATATCTGAGAAACCTATATGATTGAAGCTTTATCGTTGCACCTGTGAGTGCTTCAGTTATATTTTTTATGATATCGTAAATCTAACGTTTTATAAATCGTGAAAATCAATACGAGACTAGTATGATTTTAAATATTGCTTAATTTTGAACAAAACTTAATTAAAAATGTGAGAATAAATGTTTGGGTGCGGTTTCAGCGTGCGTCCAACATGAATATGTGGGATAAGGAGAATGAGATAAAAAATAATAAAAAACATTTAACATCAACATTTTAGTTGAAAATTCGGCTTTTCGAATAGTCGTGAATAAATTTTACAAGTTGAATAACTAAATTTTTCACAGGACATAGCCGCGAACAATATTGTTTCGTTCGTGAAGCGAATCGGAACGGCCGAAAGTCCTACGAATTACACCATTTCAACGTTAAAATAATTTACTATCACAAAAACGTTCCCTAAACCATTCACACGTAAGAACTTCAATTGCATGCACTCGAATTGTTTATCGCCAGATTTTAATATTTTTTATACAATTAAACACTTCATCCCAAACAGCCTTTAAGCTCAAAATCGTCCACACAAACAACAAAAGCGACAGCAACGCCGCGCCATTTCAACGGCGAGTCGCCGAAACGGCGCAGTGTGCGTCGGGCGCTCGACGCGCGCGTTACTGTATATCGTATAGTGAAAAGTCCCGCATCTGAAGGGGGCCGCGGGGCGGTCGCCACCCCGCCGACGACAACATGATCTCCGCCGTTCTCTCCCGGCTCGTCATGTAAGTCCTAAAACACCCGTTGTTCCATTTTTCAAAAAATCAACCGTTGACGTTTGACAATTCGCCAGCCGGTCGATCGGGGGCTGGTCGAAGGAGCGCGCCCCCGACGGCCATGGCCGTCTCCAAATTTTGTTTTGATTTTAAGGTTTATGTAACGATTTTCCATATATTTTGCGGTCGGACAAAGAAGACGGTCGTGATTCATTGTATTTTATCTGTTCGCAATCATTGCGCGTAAATAAAATGAATGTCGATACCGGTTTTGTTGACGGTTGTCAACGCTGATTTTCGTAAACGGTCGTTATGATTTGTGTTTTTTTTTACATAATTCAAATTTTAAGCGTTTGCGCATAGAGTTCGAATTCGGTAACCGCGACGAGATAAAAAAGATTCACCGTTGTGTTAATCAAATTATAATTAGAAACTTTACATACGAATCGTTCAATTATGTGTTATTTTAAAATTTCGTCTGGATTCAGTTTTAGAATGTCGAGTCTCTATACTTTTTATTTTCGGATCTATTTCGGGTTTGAAATTCAAAGGTTTTCCCGAACGTTTCGGTTTCGTGTATTTGTGACATTGTTGTAAGGATCGTTCAGCACAAGTTTAATATAGAAATCGATTATATTTATATAAATATTTTTCAGACGTTCGCTCTGTGCGTTTTGTACGATTCTCCGATCGTAAACATACAGAGATCTATATTAGTTTTTTTTTGGTTCTGAATAGGAAGACTCCTCTCGGTTCTGAAACTCGTTTCAGCCTGCGCCATTTCATAGGTGACGTATCAATTTCAGAGGTGTTTTCTTTACTTGTGTAAATAAGAGTTTCACGACTTTGGCCAATCGATAATCGTGGCCGTGACCTCTCTTCTCCGTGACGAGCCTTATTTTAGGAAACGATACAAAGGATTGATTAGAAATTGCGTGTTTTTTCATGTAATTGGTATCGATGTTCCATTCGTTGTTGCGAAAAGAAAAGAAAACATTATAATTTGTGATAATTGAACATTTTATCGATAAGTTCGGTAGTTATTTTGAAAAATAAACCCTGAATTTCTTAATAAAATAATGTTGTAACATGTCTTGTCCTTTGATGGAATGATTTATGTGGAAATTTATTTAGGCTATTTCGACAGATGTACCATCTGGGATGACGGTTTTGACGTTTGACAGTCGGTCCAAATAATATTTTATGACGAATTTGCGAAATTTCAGCATCGACAGAAGGCTGTGTTCGAATTTTTCCTTTGTTCCACATTCGGGCTGTAATTGTTTCAAAATTTCGACCGTAGATTATTTTCGTATTTGTAACAATGGCATAATGATGCATGTGAGATATTATTGTTTACAACAAAGCCCTCCATTACGAATCAAGGTAAATTGTGCTAAATCACCGTCATTTGCCTTTGTGTCGTCCTTCCGTTCGTTTCGTATTCCGAATTGTTCATGGTATTTTATTTCACGTATTCATTAGGTTGGATATGTGTAGTTTTGTTCCATTCCAGGATCAGAATTTGAATTAGAGATGAGTAGCTGCGATTCAGACCAATTGTCTTCGGAGTTAACGTGGCGTGTCATTAAATATGGCGAAACAAAAATTGTTGGTGATTCTAATTGATGGATGGCTCGGTTGTGGTTGATTAGTCATTATTGGTATTGGTTTTGATCATATCGAATTTGGTTATCGAATTTGGTTCCGCAACTTGAGGAGCATTTACGTAATGGCTGAGATATTTTCGGTGAAAGATTCTACCAATTAGAGTCGTTGGCTATTTACGGAATCTGTCTTCTGTAATTTAGAAAAAAACCACCGAGCGGTCTGTAATCTGAGCTGAAAATCGTATAAGCATCCCATTCGGTACATAAGTTGTTGCTGAATAAAATCTCAAATACAAAAGTTTTCATATCGATCCACAATCACTATTGAAATTCCATCATTACTCAATTATTGACGAATGCAGTTTACAAACATAAACGAATGTTATCCGAATTTCATCGAACATCCACACACGTGGTCATCCAAATCCGTGGATCCGAGCCAAATCCGAATCGTTTCGAACCGCAATCATTGCACACAAACACGACAATGATTTCACACGAACCAACAATGATGGTGAAAAGTGTCTTCGATTTTCGTCTGGCGCAATATCAAATTCCCCGGCTCGTCATTGGTCAACGCGTTCCCGCGTCTATTTTTAAAATAGCGTTTCCCTGCAAAAAGTCCCGGCAGTATCTTTGGGCTTTCGGACAGGCACGCACATCGCTCAAACGCCACATTGTAAATAAAACAAAACTCTGAAAGAATCGTCATGAAACGAGACGCGTTTTCGTTCAGTAACCTCAACTATTTATAGGGAAGCTGCACGTCCGATTCTCCGAAGTCTTCAGTGTCCGCTGCAAGTTTCAGAAGATCAGTCGCGTTTAACAGAAGCAGGTGTTTGCTGATTTTGGGATCCGATGACGCCTTGACACGCTTCTGCCGTATATGGAACTCTAAACCGGGTCTAAACGCAGTTTTTCTCGTATCGATCAGTCGCAGATCGGTTTTGAACGAGATTAGAAGTGCGCGAAATGTCTTATATCGAGAAGCCGGAGATTCGGATAACTATTTATTTCGAGGATCACGTGGTCGTGATTTATATTTGATTGTTTAATTTTTATGATTGTTAAATGGCTGGGAAATACGATGGGGTTTGATGTAGTCGGGGTTTCGATGTTGTCGTGTTGCTTGTTGTGCCCGTTTTGATCCGTGTGCTGTGATTTGTGCCAAAAATGTTTTTGTATAGTGTACATGTTGTATTTGTATCTGAATTAAATTTGTATATGTAGTTTCGTTTGTTTTCATAATAGGGTTATACAATGGTTAAGTTTTTTTTTATTGCGTAATGTGTGGCTTTTGATAATAAAGACAGGAAGTGATGTTTGAGAAATTTTGAGTAAAATATTATCGTATTGTAAATTATACGAATAAAATAAAAAATATGATCAAATTCTATATTTTTCAATGCTATTTTTTTAAGATATGAAATTAATCGATTGGTTGGCTGTCGGAGTAAAGTATTTATTTTTGTATAATATCAAATTATTTGTTATTTTTTTGAAAACAACAAAGAAAACGCATCATATAAACGAAATAAAATTAGAAAGTTGATTTAAAGATAGATCGATCTCAATATATTATTTGAGTTTACACGCAGTGAATATTCAGCAAAGACAAAGAAGCCCAAAATAAATTATTTTAATGAGTAACAAGGCACGCTCATGTACCTTCCCCTTTTCCAAAGTATTCACTCGAGTGCTTTTGTTATTTTTGGACTAAAATGTGTATTCCACCTCACACGCATGCAGGACTGTTATTAATCCAGTCATCTTCCAAGCACGCACCAAGACGGAAACCATTAAAAATTCACTAATTTCAAACCGTAAACAACGCGAATCCCTGCAAAACCTATCTTATTATAAGAAATGACGTTATGCCGATTTTGTGGGCTGTCGATTCAGACTAAACTACGCAAAAAACTTGTTAATTTTCCCATTCTATGGTGGGCGTACGTACAATTGAAACAAAAAAAAATATTGACTTCGATGCTAATGCACTCGTCTCCATCTTCCGCATCACCACGAGGAAGTTCGAAGACCGACAGCCATCACGATGAATACCAATTGTGAAAATTGAACGATTCCAAGCTCGATTGATTTTTCTATAGAATCGAACCAAAGCGTGGGCTCCGCATAAGAACGGCCGTAAATATCAATCAATCGAAACTGGCTCTTTGAGTGAAACATCAACATCATTACTTTTATAATGCATCGTTTAATTAGTCTCGACTGGTTTAACAGAGAGTTTTGCTAGTACCGTTTCGTTTTTGCACTCGATTATAATAATGTGCAATTGTCGCAATATGGATCGTGTGTGTTGTATCGTCACGCTATTATGGCGCAAGGAACGCTAATACTGTTATACACTCAATTTCCGTTCTTCGCTCCTATTTCACGTGTGCGGTCAATGGTTTTTGCATTCGACAATTGTTAAATCTAATAATGGATAGGAACTGCGGTTAATTTTCTGAATAAGGACGTTCAGCGATTATAACGGACCAGTTTCGTCGAAAGAAACAGTTCGAAAAGTTCGGTGCTAATACAACGGACGGACGCCAACGTATCGCTCGAAAACCAACAGTTTGTCATTTAAAATAAGTATCGCAA
>JAOXNN020000021.1:1498414-1535107 GCA_028571205.2 Hydropsyche betteni | reverse complement strand
TATTAATTAAATATTAAATATTCAAATCGGGTACATATTTCGGGTTCACACAATCGGGTTTTCACATTTTATCGTTTCCCGTTTCTTAACAAATCCACAGCCGATGTTACTAACATCGGGCCTATATACTAGTAACTTTATAATCCTGAAAATTGAATTTAATATCCAAAAACAAACATTCTACCCTCAGAGAAAATAATTTATTTTCAAAAAAATAAAAATACGCCTTTTCTTCGGATACCAAACATCAACCCTATCGAAACAACTCTAATTTCTAATCTAACCCGATATATTTTTACAACCCAATCCCGTATTATCTTTAAAACATCACATACGCATCCTCAACAGAAACCTTATTCAATTCCGAAAGGAAAACTCAAGCGACTTTTCCGCCCAGACGCCTTTACTACCGCCGCCCCGAAATTCGATTTTCTTTTACGGCCCGTCTCGCACACCACCTGTAGTACCAAACCCATCCCCAATTTCCACCCCCGTATATAGAAGAACCCAGTTTCGTCTAGACTGGATGAACTTTGGGCCAACAAACAGGGACAGTGGGGTAGGACAGGGCGTTCGACCCACATACACACATAAGGCACTTTACGGCGTCTCGTTTTCCCGAAGGCTTTATTCGTCTTCAGCTACCCTCTATTGTCGACGTGTTGGGGGGTGAGCCCTTTTTCGCCTAAGGCTGTAAAAAGATCTGCTATGACCGTTTCGTTTGCGAGCAATATTCGTTTATTCTTCGCGGTTTATATCGTGTGAGAGGTGTGTCTTCAAAATTGAAAATTTAAATTTTCGCGGGTTTTCATTGCATATGAAAAAATATGACGCTTTTGAATTTCAATGGGGGTTCTTTGTTGGCTCAATATTTGATTGAAAATTCTGTCGATGAATTTTGTATGGATCTGATGCGACGACATGAAAATGTTTTCCCCGCGAAATCGTTCATAATTGATCGGTTTGAATAATTCAAAAATTTTCATCGAATGTCACATTTGAAGCCTTTATTGTTTCGCGTACATTGTGACAAAACGACACTTTATCAAATAAATACAAACAAGTGTATGCGGTGATTTTGAATATTTGATCGTTTCATGCACAGTTTTGCATATAAGCAAACAATACATAATATTAAATCGCCATAGACGACTGGCTGCATCGTAAAATACTAATAATTTAAAAAGTGATGAATTATTCATGAACCAATCGACTTTTCGCGTATGATTCATATAAAGTAGCAGCATTTCGCAGTGGTGAAGTTTTTATAAGTTTTCCGTGCTATAAATGTAAAATTGTCTATAATTCTATGAATAAAATGTTTTATTACACTTCGAGTGAAATTCAATTACGCTTGCAATGCTCGTTTATGTATACTTCATACATCCTGAATTTACTTCACACATCCTGAATTTCGATTATTTATCGCATATCCGATTTTCATCACTGTGAGATTGAGCTACAATACGCGTAATTATTAGATACATATTATCATATACTGATCTGAAATTATTCGAAACACGATCATTTTTACTATTCAAACTTATTGAATATTTCAGGGAGAATCCGAATTAAAAAAAAAAATCTTATCTCGCAATAGATTTTTCGTGTATGAAATTTGTGTTTAACAAAATCACATATTTCAACTATTTGATGTTTTTAATGTTGTTATATTACTATTTAATATAGTCTATTCATTTTTATAGAAATTTTGAATTATAAATTGATAATATATACGCTGAAGGCCAAAAATATTTGCCTGTCCACACTTTTTCGAAAATCTCATGTTTTTTTAACAAAATTTATATCCACTTTACATTACAAATTTATATCTACGTTAAAATTATAGAAAATATCTTTTTCAATATATCTAAATAAATTAAATTTCTTTGAAGTGGTCTTGGATTATGATACTACGTATGAAGCCAATTTCTAATATTCTCAATTTTTTTTTAATAAAATATTTCATCATCATCATCATTGTCGACCCGTTTTGTGCCCACTGCAGAACAAAGTTTCCCCATCAAATAAATAAAATATTTATTCAATATAAACTAAATTCATACTCTATCACACCAAGCATGTGATTTTCAAAAAAAAAAACTATAACTTACGAAAAAAAAAATATTCACCACCTTTTCCTACAACCAATCCTTAACATCCTCAAAACTTAATATAATTTTTTTAAAATCACATTTACATCACACATGAATCACAATCCCTTCAAACATTTTCCTCACAGACACAAACACACACGTCTAATACGTCCGATTTTATGAATTGTAACGTCCGATGATATCTTTACGACCCGAGCACTAAACGTCAGTCGGTCCTAGCTCATATAATATCGCACACACGTCCCCGTATCGGTTTCACATGCGCATTACACACATATCCTCGAATGCATTCGCTATTGAAAATGCATAATGCGTGTCGGGGTGCAATGCGGACGGACGAAAGTCGTAAAAACGCTTTCCATCGGACAATGGACGGCCGAACGTAAAAATATGCGAGCGCACTGCAAAGTTATAATCCGGATCGGATCTGCGCTTTTTATTGTGGTATAAAGTATGTCGATGTGTGATGTATTAATTTGTTTGTGTGCTTTCGAGTCCTTTTGGTTGACGCCGCTTGAGGATTTGACGTCGGTTTCTGAGTGGTTTTTGAGTTCGATGAGTGAAGATTCGGCGACATCCCGAAGCAACGTTCCGAAACAACGTAAATTTTTCGTTTTTTGTAGAATACTGAAGGATTTGACGAGACTTTTATGATACTATCGAAAGCTTATTAACAGAATGTCAATTCAGTGACGTTCGGAGCCAATGAGCCGCCGTTAGGCAATGTTCGAAATGTCGCCTTCTCTAGAAAAAATTATATAATGAGATCATTTTGATATCAATGAAAATTTGTCGTTTTTTATAGACTATTGAAGGATTTTATGAGACTTTTGTTATACTATCGAAAGCTTATTAACAGAATGTCCAAAGAAACAACATCAGAAACATTTCGAGGCAATGCGCCTTCATTAAGCAAAGTTCAAAATGTCGAATCCTCTAGAAATATACTCCAAAGTTCAAACGATTTTTTAATATAGACAGGTATTTTAAGTTAAATAAAAATATTTAGCACCATATTTATTTTGCCACTATTATAAGCATTGCCGTATTTGTCTATACAATCGGGACGCCACTGTATGGAATTTCTTATGTATAATTATTATATTTTAGATGTGTTCGTCGTCTTTTAACACTTTGGAAATTGTTCAAGTGTTTTTGAGCGGTCGTAATTTTACCGTATCTGAAATTATTGTTATGAAAGTGTCAAGCGATGTCCTCAATTTGTTTATGGTTTCGAGTGTGTTTAATAAATGTGATAATTTTTAATGCGTGCTTCATTTTGAAGTTTTTTCGATAATTTTTTATACGAAAATATACCGAAATTTTATATTAATATGAAATTATAATGTTGAATGCGTTTATAGCTTTAAATTAATATAAATACGTTAAGCACATGAGTGTTAAACTTTTAAACTGTCGCAGCTGCGGCCACAATATTTGTAACAATGTCAGAAAAACTACTTTCGCTTTATAGATTTTAATATTCTTGTTATACGATTCGAAAATTGAGGATGTGGTCGATCAATTAAAGTAGAACAAACTTAATAGTTTTATTTTATAAAAAATTTAATATATATGTAAACATACCGCAAACGCACGTCCGATGTGAAACAGAAACCTTTTACATATTTATTTTTATATAACAAACCGCATTTAGCAAAATACAAGTGTGAAGAGCTTCAATTCAACTCTCGAAGCTCTCTCGAGTATATTGAAAGAAAACTTTTTTAAACACATCCATCAAGTTTCGACCTCACTGCTACTGTACAAAGAACAATACATTTTACGACCTTCATATTGAACATATAATATTATATAGACACTCACGTGTATTATAGAAACACAATAAAATTCGCCACGCTTAATTAAAAACGAAAGCTCCACATTTTATCGGACACAACAAAACCCACACTTTGTTATATCCGAATGATTTAGAACCCTCCGTTGTAATATATCATATCGCTCATCCAATTTTCCCCATACTTTTAATGCATTGCGCCTCGTTTTACGACCCGAGCAAAAAAGCCTGCATTCGGAAACTCCTTCGAATCCTTTCCGAGAACTTTTTGATCCGGCAATAAAACCTTCCAATCCATACTACGTAGACTAATGTACGTCTACGAGGAAGTTTAGACGAAGGACGGGTCATAGCCGAGGCTCGTAAAATCGTCCCCTGAAATTCAGCCCAACTCCTTCGAAGCCTTCGGACCTGGCCCGAAGTGCAGACGTCCGCGTCTGTCAAATTAAAGGTGCAACGGCATTTCACTGTCTGCGTCGTAAATGCTAATGTTATGGTACCTACCGATCGTAGTAAAAGCGGAAAGGCTTTTATTTGCTGGACGTGAAAATTGAGCGATTGAATTTGACGGAATTGAACGATATGTGGAGTTGAGCGGCAAGTGGAGCGATCGGTAAACGGATATACCATAATCGGAAGGTGTTTGTATTTTTTTATATAATTATACACCAGTTTATTTTTATTGGATGTTATATATGTCACAGTCCAAATCTATTTCAACCCATATATATTTGAGTCATCGTAAATGCACATTTTCGGGGATTGAGTTAGATTGGGTTGGATCAAATATACATGGATTACTAATATAGTCTGCGACAAAGATAGCATTTTTGGTTAAAATATCTTTCTATAAATATTGTAATTATTATTTTTAAAAAACGTTTGAACTTTGAATCATATTTCTAAAGAATTCGACATTTTAAACTTTTTCTAACGACGCCACATTGTCTCGGATCGTCACTGATGCCATTTGTTTCTTTGGACATTCTTTTATTAAGCTTTCGATAGTATCATCAAAAAAATCTCAACAAAAAACGATAAATTTTTATTGACATCAAAACGAACTCATCATATATATATTTTTTTATATATACTGGCATATGTTAATGAAAGCAAATGTGCACATTATCCATAGGAATATATTGAAAACTCCGACGTGCGGGATGCTTCATAATGACGCTAAGCAAAGCACTCCTCCGCGTGGAAATAAGTGGTTTTTTCGCACATAAATCCCGCTTAAGGTGAACGTCATCGTTTCGAATGCAAATTATTCACGAAATATTGCACATTGTCTCGGTCGTGTCTTCGCATTTCGTCAACATCTCATATTGACACACGAACATATTTTAATATAACACGCACGTAATGTAGAATACATTCTAAATGCTCGGTCGTAATGACAGATCGGCGTATGAAAATTACGACATGGAAAGAATTCATTATTTTTATCAGAAACTGTTTATTCAATATTGTTGAATTTTGTGTTATAGAAAGATAGATACTTTAACTACGTATGTGATTTTTTATTTAATTTGTGAAGATACATAGATAGTTTAACTGTGTATGCGATTTTATTTGTTGAATTTTATGAGCTTTTGTTATATGAATCATGAAACGAAGGTATTGTATATTTGCCGCTCAATTCTTGGTTCATTATCATTCCTACAGTATTTTTTACACTTTATTTTACTGTTTAACATTTACCCTGTTTTTAACATTTTTATTATTTTAATAAAGAATTCGTTATGTGGAAAGATTTTAAAGAAAATTAGAAATATTGGAGTCACACCCAAAACTCTTTTTGTATGGTTTCGAAATGCCACACAGATCAAAGAAAACGAACCGATTATTTTTTCAATTTAATACAGTATAAAAAAATGTATTATTATGCCACGAAGGTAAGATTCGGAGCAGAAAAGTATACAATTATAGTCATTAAATAAAAAAGATCGATGTTTTTTAATGACTTTACAAATATATTCCAATGGCAGTTCTATCCAAATATACTGTTGGAACCCATCTCCAATTTTTATATGGTCACCATACATTTTTTACACGGTAATCTCTAGAACGAATTCTCCGTGTAAAAAGAGGATTGGGTATATTTTAAAATGACTATAGAAAAGATATGATACTTGAAACCCGAACAGTAATTACATGTTCAAAAATTAAAAAAAAATCACATATGTAGCTTCATAGAAATTAATTTCTTTTTAGAAAAAAATGACGAGCTTCTGAACAACGTATCAATGCTTCATATGTATCGACACACATAAAAAAAACTAGAATCAAAGCGACACGAATGAACTGGTAATAAAACGATCGTTCGCACACTCTTTTATCGCCATATAACTAACTTCTTCGGAGACCAGGTCGAAGAGTCCATCGATTCATCGGGAAACTCTCTCGTTTGTTTTGTGCAGCGAAAAGCTTCCGTCAACAATTAAACAATAAAACGTTAAGCCTCCTTTACGATTCGACATTCTTGAAACGGGTCGATTTTATCGTCTCGTTCGTGTTTTGCGATTTTTTCGCTCATTTATGTGTACGTGAAGTAATTTCAGTTTGCGACTCGACGTTCGTATTGTTATACTAAATCCTTTGTTCTTCGTTCGGAAATAAATTCAAAACGATTTTCATATGAAACTTCACATTTTTATGATTTTGTTTATTTGATTATTTGTTTTCAATCTTACAGGAATGGAGAACGGTGATTTTTGATAAGATTTATAAGCAGTTTCCTTGGGTTTTATAAGAAGAGGATGAAAAAAAGTACACATGGATATGATGACAAGAAAGTTATGAAATTTTAGATTTCGTTTTAGTTTATGTCCGAATATTATAAATTGATCATTAAATTTTGGTGCGTGTGATTCGTAGAGGTGGTGATCATTGAAATTTTGAATATATTTTATAATCATTATTATGACGTTAGAAAGTACATTGTTGTTATATTAAGTATGAAACATAATACATTCGTCCAGTTTACAAAATAATTTCAAAATTATGAATTTACCTTATTATTTATTTATTATAATGTTATTAAATGTATCTATGTAAATATTATGAATATTGTTTTTAATATACTTAACATATTCCAGTGAATTCTTGTAGAATATCGAAAGGAAACAAATAGTTAGACCAAAACAAGCCAAAACGTAGAAAAGTTGATTTTAATCGGTCACAAATATTTACCAAATTGGTTCTGACTTGAACTAGTTTTTCTTTGAACTTAGTCGAATATTTTCTATTATTTTTTTTTTTATTTAAGAAAAATCTTCACCATTTCAAAATTTATTGATTTTATATATTTTTTTATTGATCTTTTTGTATATACATAACTCATAATCTCATGTACAATAATTATATTCTATTTTAGTTGATTTAAATAAATCTATGTTTTATTCAATAATTTTCATTTTTTTTATTTTTTCACATCCTCACACACATACAAAATCCCGATCCAATTTTTTCCCACGTACAAACTCCCATGACACTCAACTCAACCAGCAAACCAATAAATACACATCATATCATCAAACGACATTCAACCCACAGCCTTCGAACCCATATGAAACACACACACACACACACACACATACACACACACATATATATATATATATATATACACACACACACACACACACACACACACACACACACACACACACACACACACACGAGGACACTCAAGTCGTAAAATGCATCTGCACAGGGCCGCAATAAAAGGGCTACCTGCGGAACTGAGAGCCGAGTCTGCTGCAGCCGATAAAGTTTATCATTCTGAATTAATGCGAAAACGCGCGGTTCGAAATTATGCATTTTTTACTGCGACGGACGAATCGAATTTTGAATTTTCCCGCGCGCGCGAATTCGGACCGTTTACGAGCGGGAGTTATGTTTGTTGGTTCTGGTTGTGTTTTGTGATTCGAATCTTTTTTGTTTGTTTCGATTTGGATGTTTTTCTTTGAAATTGATTTGAATATTCTGTAAAATGAAATTATTTTAAAACACATTGGCGGATAAACTTTTCGAATGTCGATGAACTTATTTTTTGCAAAAAATCATTTGAAAAAGCCAGGAAGTTTAAAATTTATCGACAAATATAAAGTTTACTTTCTTACTATGGACGAAAATCGGCTTATTATCATATGAAAATTAATTGTAAAAAATACACTTATTCAATGTTATTTATTCCTTTAATTTTATTATCTATGAATATAAAAAATAATAATATACAAAAACCGGATGAGATTAATTTTTACTTCGTCTGGGTTCAAAACTGATAACCTTTAAGTCATTAGTTAAGTATAATTTTATGACGCTTTAAGCTATTTTTGTATATTCATACTATAAGATTACATTGCAGTTATATCAATGGTAGAATCTAGTGATTCTTCTCGAGAATTCTTTCTCGGAAAAAATTCCGAAATCGAGAATTCTCATTTCTCGACAAATTTTCACAGATTCGGCTTTGTTATTGCTCTATTAATCTGCATAAGAACCCGTTCCTATTTGAAGAATTCATTCCGCATAGAAATCGGCAAAATGTAATATTATTTAGGACTAATTTAGTATTTCAAAAATCCGAAAATATTTATTTTATTTCTTGTAATACTTTTATTAAAAGTTGTTTTATCGAGCCGGGATTTCACTCAATATTTGACTACCTGAACCAAATAGAATAATAATATTTATGTACATACATGTTAAGTTTTTGAAAAAAAAAAAATGCAAAAATAAAAACAGTAAAGGTGTCTGTAATAATAACGCATTGCAACACATTACATCATGTGCATTTTTGTATATTTATTTCTCGAGAAATTTGAAAAAATGAAATCGAGAATTCTCATTTCTCAAGAAATGAAAATCATATCAAAATCCCTAGCTGAATCTTGAAATCTATAAATTAAGTGACATATAAAACAACACCAACACAAAGTAAGGGCACAATAAAAGGAAGAAAATTTGTACTTTCGACGAAATCTCATTCTGCTTTGAATATTATATTATAATTAATTTTTAATTAAAAAAAACTTCATAATATCAATTTCAATATCGACAATATTAACAAACATTTGATGATCACTGAAAAGCCTCCGAAGAATCCGCAGACGCAAAAACAAAAACAAAAATCGCGACCCTATAAAAAGAAACGAACGCTGGACGACCCCATCAAAGCGGTTTTATGGTTTTTAAATGAGTCTCAATCTCGGTCTGGATCTAATAAAGCAAACGAAATAATTAACAATAAAAAGATTATTTATCTTTATTATTATTCCGTTTCTCGCGCGAACCTCGCATCATTCGTTTCCTCGTTCTAAGCCGCCATTAACGCCGACGTTTTTGAAGCGGGAAAACGCATCAGTGTTGCCAACTAGTAGCAGTTTTTTAGAACGTAGACTCGTTAAAAATATGTCAAAACTAGATGCGTCATGTGGTCATTCATTGTAATGTTTATTATGTGAGGAAAATATAGTAATTAAAAAAAATATATTCGCTTTTTGCGAAAATTACATCGAAACCCTGTTTTTGTGTCTTTAAAGGAACCGACAAAAAAACGATACTAGAGAAAAAACGTAGATTGAAAGTTTTAAAAACCGTTTCCTGTCTTTTTTACGATTTACCTAAAATTTTTAGTTTCTATCTCTTAATACTTGAAACTTGCACTACAAATACAAATTATTTTTTATATAATTGTTTTAGAGTTTTTTTCACTCAAACATGTTATTATTTGTAATATTTCACCAAATATAACCATCTGAAAGCAACATATATTTCGTATTCGAGTGCATCCCAATCGGGGATCTATGGATTAAATACTTAAAAAAATATTCAAAAATTATTTTTATTAAAAAAATCATGCATTTGGCATATATTTTTGGATCATATAAAATCTTTCGATGATATAAATGGATTTAAACTATCGATTCCATTATATTGAAGGCGAGATCAGAAATCCGTTTGAATGGGGGCTTAAAAAATATAAAATTAACATTAAACATATAAATAAACGTCGGTAAGAAGCAGTCGATACATTGGAACAAATATTTTCAATGACACGAATTCGATTAAATATTTTTATAAAATTAATTGAATTTCAAATACTTCAGACGTAAATTGCAGGAAATATAAATGTAAAATTGGATATTAAATTTACTAAAATGAAACGAAACTGCGAAAAAACTAACGCAAATAGCGAAAAAGCGTAAATTCCGAACACAGAACAAACACAATTTCAAAAACACACACAGAATTTCATTGTATTATATATGGTGGTTCATTAAGTACGTCGAATTTGAATTTAAAATTAAACGAAATAAATAATTATTTTAATGAATTTTTTTTTAAAATAAATACACAAACATTCATAAACTCAGTCATACAAAAACACTCTTACAGACGCATATTCCCCTTCAGCGAAAAACAACGCCATATTTAACATTCCCCGTCGACTATTCGAAAACAAAACCACCGATAAAGCCGCAAATCGAAAACGTTTCCGCACGTGCAAAATCCACGTGCACGCCGCTATTTCGGTGCGCTCGAATCGGTAGCCGACTGCGCTTTCGCTATATCTGGACATAAAGTGCGGTTTTAGTGTCTCGGATTGGATTTCCGCGCATTTATTTGCGTGCGCGGCTGTAAATATCATAATTTAGTGGTGCAGCATTAACAATGTGGACTTTGATGGTGTCGTTAAGTTTTGCAATTGTTATTTCGTTCCGAGTGTGTTGTTGGTTAATTTCGAGTGTGGATATTTTTGGGTTTGGTCGTTCTGGAGTTGTAAATTTTCGGAAGATGTCGGCGGGTTCATTTCGCATGTGGTCTATGGCTAGGGTGAGCATAATTTAAAGGGACGGTCAGCAAAAAATTGTGTTGTACGTCGAAAATTGACATGGTTTGTAATTTTATATTAAAAAAAAAATCAGTCACATTTTGACCATGCGCAACAAAGAAAGTTTAGATAGATTAGAATTCCAATGTTTTTAAAATGCAATAATGAGAAATAATTCAGACGATTTCAAAATTAAATTTTCGAAAATTATAAAAAGATACATACAAATAACATCGTTTTTTTCTGTTCATCAGTGTACGCCCCGAAATAATATATTATAAATTGAACAATTTTTTTAAAACGAAAGGACAAAAGCAAAGCGCTTAAAAAAACATAACTGTCCCGGTTCCAACGAGACGTATGGTCACCGAATGAACCAACGAGGTGTATGGTCACCAGAATTGATAATTCATCGAATAGATGATCAATTCTAATTGAAATAATCTGGCAAGATATTTCTATATTTGATTTTTTTATTACAATGGCATCAAAAAGTATTTTTCTTTAAAAAATCATAGTAGCACGTAACAATATTAATTTATTGACTGCAATATTCTTCACTTGACTTTAATAATCGAAAATTTGATTTCGTTTCGAATAATCCGAAAAAAAAACATTTTCTTATAATCTTTACATTAAGATTAGTTTTTTCAACCTTTATTTCTTCATTAATAAAAGAAAAACCCTTAAAATCTAATGACCAAAACTAACACAAACACAACACACAATCATCTAACAACAGATCACACCGTTCACCGCTCAACTTCAACAACACGCATCATTCCCTCCGCGCCCAACTCCAGCCATAAACCGACCAGCAACCACAACGCGCCAAATTCAAATTGGAAGCTCTCCAGACCGACATATTCCAAAAATTGATTTTATTTTTCGCCCATTCTTCCATCGGGAACCTCAATAAAACCGCGACGCGAGTAATTAACGAGCGGGGCGTAATGAAGGGACGCGCAAAGTTTTATTGCAGCCGTTTTACTGCTGTCGGCCGACTGAAACGCTGACACACACACAAATGCCTTTGTATATTATGGTTTTTTTTTTCTCTATATATATTTATACATATATAAAGCGTCCAGTCTGGCGGGTTTCAATTCCGAAAACGGTATCGATTCTGCACTTTTATGCCTTTCGTTTGCGCTTTAAACGTCCGATCGAAAAAGTCAGCTTTGTCTTTTCAATTTCGGAAGTGGTTTTATTTGTTTTTTTTTTATATATGGGTAACGTCAACAGTGGTGGATCATACACGTGTAATATAGTTGAAGATGTCTCAGAAAAGTGTAAAAATTAAGGTTTTTATAAATGATAATCTTTTGGAAAATGTGCGATAGATAAGCTATAATAAGCATCTATTATACCCTTTATGAAAGATTATCATCTTTAAAACCTTAATTTTTACGTTTTTCTGGAAGATGATCCATCACTGGTATTGTTACCTTAATTTTAGATACTTTGATAATATATTGATTTTTTTAAATATAATTTTCAACTTCGTACTAAAAAATGTATTATATGAAAACATGTTCAATTGTAGAATATTTGATCTTTGAGAATAATTTTTCCATTTAAAAATTGAATATAATTCTAAATGAGTGTCTCAAAACTTAAATTATATTATTAAGCCTTTTTCTATATTTGTGTAATAAATAATGGATACGTCGCGAAAGTCACGCCGCGTGCACTTTTAACGATCCAATTTCCGTTACCATAAAATAAACTATGATATGTATATCAAAAATTTCACTATGAAAAGTTCGATAGAATTCCATGCGCCAATAAAGAAGAAGAATTTTATAACTGATAATTAAAATCTGATATTGATATTTTCCTAAAGCCGACTATAAAAAAATCAGTGTCGTAAAACGTGCCTACTGATATTGAATAAAACGTAATAAAGAATATTTTATGGTTTCATCTGAAACTTATCGTGAATTTATTGAATAATTCAAAACATAAGTCGGTTTAATTAATTAGAAAAATCGAATCGATGCGCTCAAGTTCGCAGAAACGAACAAACAGGATTAATAAAGATTATAGCAAAATAAATTGCAAAGAGAATTCTTCTGAATTGTGGGAAGATCGTAAAAGACATTTTGCTACTTGGCATCGTCCGGCAAATACTTTAAGAAAACCAAAGATATGATCATAATAAAAATTACACAAACACTATTTGCTTTATACGACAACGCTTTCCTTTTAAGAAATCGGTATATTCTTCCAAAAAATCCATCTATTTTCGATGCGACCAAAAAGACAGTTTTATGCAGCCTTCGTTTTATAATACACAAATAAATTTCACCATATCACTTTCGCCCACAGCGAAAATCGTTACATTATAATCGCACCAATTAGATCGTATTTTATTGTCAGTATGTGCATCCTGTTGTCACATAAACTGATGAAAATATTCGATATCGAATCGCACAGTCGAATATAATCAACCCTTTAGTGACCAGACATATAATATGAATATGAATACTTTTGAATATTGAATGTTTTGAATTTCGACCGAAATTGCACCAATTGGGCGATCTTATCAGTGCGAGAAACAAAACCAGACTGGCGCCGCTTTTCAATACACACCGCTTTTATACACTTCTGGCGTGTTTAGCATTACCTTTCAAGATATTATCTTTTAAAATTGCATTATATCGCACCAAAAATTTTTATATTCAAACATTTCAAAGGAACGTAAGATCAAAAAACAAACTCTTATGCAAAACCAACCTTCAAACAAACCGTGAACTCTGAACCGCAGTTCGACCACCTCGAAACTATCCCTAAACGTTTCCTGATATTTAAAATCGCATTTCGCACGCACACGTTGCCATCAACATAAGAAAAAATAATGCAAACTCGTCGAGTTTTCGACCGTGCCACGCAATCCGGTGGGCAATTTGTTCCACGCGACTCGCTTATTCAAATTTTCGCGGGCAAAATGTGAACGGGATGCGATAAATTCGCACGTACCGGTCCTGGGGGGGTTGCGAATTTGCATATTGGGCACAATCGGGTGGATTGCTAGTGTCTGGCCGACTATCGGGCTTTTAGGGTAGCGCGACCGTGACCCGCTTGTCTATTATATATTATACATATACTAGTATATAGGCCCGATGTTAATAACATCGGCTGTGGTTTTGTTAATAAACGGAAAACGATAAAATATGAAAATCCGATTGTGTGAACTCGAAATGTGTACCCGATTTAAATATTTAATATTCAATTAATAAAATTAAAATAGTTCATTTGTTATTTGTTTGTGACATATAGGTAAAGCCAGAGGTAGAGGCTGCCCAATACCCGTACTCGATTTGAATATTTAATATTTAATTAATAAAACCAGTTCATTTGCTATTCACATGATTACGACGTATAGGCAAAGCCAGAGGTAGTAGGCAATAAACATCATAAGCATATAACTGTATATGTATATAAAAACCATATTCGCGAAAAAGTCGCATCATCATCATCATCATCATAAAAAAAAAGAAAAAAAGTCGCGAGCTTCATCGATCAGACAGACAGACAGACGGACAGACACACACACAGAAATCCGCTATTATATATAGGGGTTAGGGGATATTTTTATGTGGTTTCTAACATATTGCATATGAAAAGCTTTCTATTTTGATTTTTTTGGCCAAATCGAAGTATTTTTTGATAATTATAGGGTCGAATTTGACTAATATTGGAGTAGAACATATGAATGAGTTAATATATATGTCATGTAGGTTATTATATATGTTCACGATGTTTGTGTGATTGCGTTTTTTGTGAAAAAAAAGAAAAAATTATGCGTTTTTTTTTGTGAAATTTAGCATCATCTGTCGGTGAGTTGCTTACCTTTTTCGGTGTTATTAAAAAATTAAATGTTTAACGTTATCTGTCAAATATGATGGTTAGCGTGTCTTATGATATACACACCTATGGAAGGCTGAAAAACACGTGTATTGTTGATAGCGAAGTTTCGCAAAATATTATAGTTAAAAAGAACGTTAAGGACAAAATGTGCAAGGCCTTTATAGATCATAAAAAAGCTCGTTTTATAAGAAGAGAGTCGAGAAGTTTTCAGTTGAAAAAATCATTTTGATACGGATATCAAATTTTATTACATTTTACAAAGAACTTTTGCGTTTTTCAAGATTTGGATGGGTTTTATATCATCATCATCAAAGGGACAAAGGCCTCCCTGATACTTTTCCATTCGCTTCTAATCTTTCATATACATATCCTATATATCTTCATAATAAATAAATATTTTTAATTTTCGTATATTTCAATCTCTTCTTTTCATCAAGACCAATATGCCCTGCTTGTTACGAACAAGGCTTTTAAAGCTAATAATAACATATATATTTCAATATTGTCTTTCTACCGACACATCTACGCATTTTGATTGATTTCGACAATTCGAAATCATATACGAGAAAGTTGACCGAAAATTTTCCGCCGAAATGTATAAAAGGTTACGTTTTCGCTTGGTGTATGGCCGCGGAATGAACACACCTGCGTGCAATTGGCGAAAACACACCTGCCCCTGCTTTGTGTGACGTGATCGGTCAACGCGGGAATATTCAAAAAAATACACCAAGATTGAGTGTCAAAACGGCAACGACGTATCATTATACAATTATCGAACGAGGTGTCCGTTTATGTTGTACTTATTATAATTAAAAGACAATAGACACGCGTGCTTGCGAATATTAAAAATTATTGCGATGTGAATGCGTTTAATTTTATTTTATGCTTTTTTTAAATTCAATATCAATTCATAATCATTTGTCTCAAAGTAATGTGATTAATTAAAAAAAAATGTTCATGTTTTTATATATGGAAAACTAGTTTGTGCATTTTTACAACATTCTTATTTCTTCAACGTTGAATTATTACAACTTCGTATAAAAAATAATTAAATACTTATTCTATACGGCTCTAAATGTCTTTCATAATCAAATTGAATTAAAAAAAAACTGGCCTTGATAAATCGAAAAGTCCGCTTCATTCAACACGCGAAGTGTGAAAACGTTTACGCACTCGCAAACAAAACTATTCGAATCGTTTTCAATGCATTTTACACTTAATGAACGTCGTATATGATTTATGTCAGTCAATTAAGCCGATATTATTTCGTTAGAGCGAAACGTGCCGCGGAAATATAATAAATAACATATTCGTAACACTAAACAAAAAAATGGATTTGGAAAATCGAAGTTTAATTGATGTACATTCGTTGGAAAAAGTTAAAAGTTATGTCGACCACCTACGACTAATTAACTAAGAAAGACTATATTAATTAGTTGTAGTCAATCCAGTGAAACCAGTTGTCGGATTGCTTTTTTTTCATTTAAAAAAGATCGACATTGCAAAAGGGACTTTATAAATAAAGAAAATATCTATATAACATTTTTTTTAAATATAATAATTTCTCAATACTTATTATATAATACATCTGATGAGCAATACGAAAAAAATGTGGAACGTGTTATAAAACTTCATAACGTATAGCTGTTTAGTCATTCATTTTATACCAATTTATTGACGCTAAATATTAATAAATATACCTGACATTGAATATTCATATACAAAAGCGTCTTAATCGCATAATGTTATTAAATTTGACACTTTATTGTAGAAAATCGTTTTATTGAATGCATTACGTGCGTTTCGAAGCCAATTCATGTCTAATGAAACGATTTTAATTTCAATCCTGTAATGATTGGGTTTATGGCGTTTTGATGATGTCGGTGTGATTATATTAGGACAATAACAATTATGAAAACCGATAAGTATTTTGATAAGAATAATCTTTCTGATATTTATCAGACAGAACTGGATATAATTGAATTAAACTTCAATATTTTTATAGCGTCCATTAAAAATTGGGTTATTTAAAAAATATATTATACTTGAAAATACTAATATTTATAAAATAATAAATTAAATTAAATATAAGTATATTATGTTATTTTACATTTTCAATATGATACATATTGAAGTTTATTCTTGCGCAAAAGTTTCTCACGTTAACAAAGTGGATTTAACGAATATTTTTACTAACACGAAGTGAAAAATAAAACTTTTTCAATCACGTATGAATTTTCAAAGAATCACATTTTTATTGTAATAGTATTTTTAAATAACTAATAACTAATACCTTTGATACTGGTTTAATAAAAATCGTAATCAATTTAACAAACGACACATTTACATTATATAAATATAAATGGTTGACGCACATCGTCAATATCCATATTTTCAAAAACATCAATTTAAAAAAATAGATATGTATTAATATTAAATAACATAGTATATATTATTTATTCTTAATATTACTATTTTTAAAATATGAATTTTTTCATACAAAACTGAATTTTTTAAATATCTCATTTTTTGACAAAACCATCATATTCTCACACTAAAAAGCTTACATAATAACAATCTCTTTATACATTCGACTCGATTTACGAATGTTTGAGAATTTTTGATCCCTGAAGAATATCCCAAAGCATTTCCTTCAGCATCCTCGTTCTACTGAAAGCAGTAAAATCGAGCTGAAACCGGTACGGGGGTTGGTCATACCCGTTTCGGTTCAACTTTATTACAGGTGCATTGCTGAGCAAACCGAATAATGACGATACACCGTTTCGTTTTCCCGCTTTTCCACGGATCTATGGATGGTTTCCTTGTGGATCATTTTCGAAATTTACGACCCTTTTTCGCTTAACCCAACCGCCGTCTACGATCGATTCCGGTCTGGTCTTCGAATTGGGTATACGTTGCGATTTTATGCCAAAATAAATGAAATTTTGTATTGAACGGCTTCCATAGCAGTTTCGTACTTAAATAGTGCATATCGGAAAAAAATATCTGTATTTGTGTCCAATTCGTGTGTAAAAATGTGGGTCATGGTGTGTGGTTCTATATTTGATCTTTCGACCTGGAATAATCTTGTTGACCAATTGAAATCAAATCAAAGTTATTTGTAAAATAGCATAATTACTGTATCTTGTTATATATGATAAATAATATACACAAAACAATACACATGTGCAAATTATTCGCAATTATAATATCGGTCAAACGTCTATCGATAAATTACATTTATAACAAAATTATGTTGAAATAAACATTGTTCCGATCGAAGGTTGAACGATTATATTTCTATAATGTTCTGTTTCTATGCAGCTTTGCAATAATAAAATTTACGACAAAATCCTGAAAAGAAATCCTGAAATTCTGACTCATACGGCTTCATTCCGTCGGCGGACAAAAATTCCATTTCGAGCGACTTTTACGATGATTTATTTTCTCGAGCCTGTTGATTTTTATTCTATTTATAATATTCGACATTTATTGCAATATTTGATGAAGGACGAAAGATTCGTTCTCATGCGCGTAAGTCGAGATTTAAATCGTGAAATACGACCCGCCTTTTCCCCCCCTTATCGCGATATTAAATAAATTAAAAATAATTCTCTCACTAGTCGCATTGTAAAATTGCAAATAGCACTTTGCTCGTCTAACCTTCGTTTATTTCCATCCAGTTTTATAGTTTGCACATGTTGCGGCGTCCCGTAATTAATTTGCGGAGAACTCGCTTTCAGGATGGACACTTTATACGGCGGCTAAAATCTGAAACGTTTTGAACTACTAATTTATATTTACAAGTGCCTTATTTTACGCTCCGAATCTCAAGAACGATTTCAATCGTCGAAAACGACTTCATATAACATGTGTATTCGCAAAGACCACGTACCCATCAATCTCTTCTGTGAAATTGTGATCGTTTCATTTCTCGTATCTAATTACATGCAAATCGCTTTTATTGTGCAAAATGTAAAATAAAGCGTAAATCAATTCGAGTTTAAGTATCGATTATGATCTTCCGAGCAATAATTTGAATATTATAATCGTCTTATGGGTTCTTTACGCTTTAATATACAGGAGGTCTCTTAAGAGTGGCGGGTCGTTAATTGGCGCGACGAAACGACCCAATAATTCAAACATTTTATGCGAAACTCTTCCCAGTACTGAAACGATCAAGTGGATACAGAATACACTCAAACCTTGATAACATGAACGACTTAGCAATTTTTTTTAATAAAAAAAATTATATAATCTATTCATAAATTGTCATTGAAACTATCAGATTAGATTGATAATACAATTTTTAATGAAAATTTACTAAAAAATAATTAAATTGTTACGATATTGATTCTTATAAGTGAGGTTTCACTTTAGTTCCGCGAAGCATCAACAAATCTCGTCTCATCTCTAACCTTGTTATTCAAAAGGACAAAAATCGCGTAAATTACGCTCGATTCGTTCGAAAAACCAGACGGCTAATCTTTGACGGTCCAAAATAGAATATGAAAGGAAAATATTATTCAAAACAGCACTAAAAAAAATAATAAAAAAGGAAACGTCTGAGAGCTTTGTTGCCGCTCTATATTGACCTCCGAATAAGGACTGTTTGGTTCGAAGGACAAAGAGCGAAGAATGGATACAATTGACTTTATTGTAAACCCTTTATTTCACTTCGGCGTTAAAACGCGCAATTAAAATATTGTTTATTGTTCAAATGCGACTCGAAGCAAAATTCACAACATCGAATGAAAATATTTCGAAAATACGCTCGATAAACATATCGTTTTATGTGTCTTTTGAATAGGAATTGATCGCTTTATTACAATTGCCTAATATAGAAAATGTATGGATAGTAAAAAAAAATTAAATAAACTCCTTTTACGTGACATTATAAATTTAAAATCAATTAAACAAAAGTTATGCGCACGTGAATTATTTTAGCACGGTAGCATTCTGGTTTATCTTAAACTCGAAACGGGCATTAAATTGAATTGTAAATTTATAGACACCATATTTTCGTATCAATTTATTCACCGTATCGAACGAAACGAAAAACGTAAATTTACAATTATTCACTTATCGAAGACATGCACAAGCAACAGTTGCTTTCCACGAACTCGACAATAAATCGTCACCGGAAAAAATACACATATCCGGAAACGGTTTAAAATATCGCGGAACGGAAAACTCGAAACACCCCCATGAATTCTAGAACAATAACCATAAATAAATGAGAACAGGGAATAAATATACGGAGCCGTTCGTCAAATAATCAAACCGTTCATATCGAATATGGCGGCCCGACAAAAGTGTCTTTTGATCCTTTCGAAGCGCGATCGGGTTGTAAAAATACACTCTCGATTCTGAATGGAAGTCTAGAAAAGATTTGCCGTTCGTGTTAAGTTTGAATATGTTGTATAAATGCACGTGCGAGTTTGTAAAAGTGCTTTTTTGAACGACGCCTTTTAACGGCCGACGCTCGCTGTATAGTAGAAGGTTATAAAGCTGAATAATTTTTCGTTTTACAGGTCTTGTTGGAAGTTCAGGTGTGAAAACCGGAGTGTTTTCTATTGTAGATTAGTTCATGTTATCGAGTTTAATAGTAAATAGTTTAAAATGAGGTTTTTTCTTGAGACAATGTTCATTAAATGGCGGAAAATCTTTTAAACTTGATATATTTTAGATTGAGACATATGAGAAAACTTACTGTAAAAAATCGAATTTTTTCTATTGAAGATTGGTTCATGTTGTCGAATTCAATAGTAAGTGATTTTAAAAGGACGTTTTTTTATAAGAAAATTTTCGTAAAATTATGGGAAATCGTTTACCTAAACGTCATATATTTCAGATTGAAATTTATGACACTGAAAAGGTTTAAATACTGAAAGTATTTTACAATTATTTTTTTGATGGATATTTACATTTTTTTTTACAATTAATATTCATGTAGGAAATTATTAAGATAATATTAATATTCATTACAATACGCTTTCTATACCAAAAATAAAACAAATTCCAGTATCAAATACTAAAAATAAGTCATATGTACTATAATATATACTTATTCCTTTCTTACAAAAAAAACTTATTTTTCAGTTCAGAAACTTGCGATCAATAATAGGTAATCATTTCATAAAAATTAAAGTTTTTTCGGTTCTTTCGCTTTTCACGCCTTATTTTAACAATTTTTTCCTACTTTCCATCAAAAATGTATAGCTTACGTATCTTCGATAAATTTATCACTGTTACAACACAAATTTTGAAAGTATTAAAATAACTATAATCATTTCAATTTTCATCAAATTTTCAAAAGACTATTCACTCCAACTACCTCAGACACAATATTGAAACAACGACCCCAATATCGAACTCGCCACAAACAACAACAGCAACACGAATCCGCCAATACAATTTAACAACCGAAAACGCATCCAATCAACCCGCATCGGAAAAAGTCCACAATCTTCAACAATTAGAGTAAGTGACGCGTTTTAATTTAATCACATTACAGCGCGCGCGTATTCCTAGCGCAATGCAAAGTGCATTTATATGCATATGAAGGATTTTACGACCGGACCCACGGCCCTCGGCCATATGCATCTTTTACGACCCGCCGAGGGCTTTCAGGGTATACCCGTTTATATTTGCATTGCGCCAATAAAACGCCCTTAATTGGATCACATCCCGAAGCCCCGGTCGGTTATTATTGCCAAAATGCATCGGACTTGTATGGAAATCGATCCGGTGTTGCGAAGGCTTTGGTGTGCGGATGTCTGAAAAATTAATTAAGGCGTTGTTGGGTGTGGTCAGTGTTTTAACGATGAATAAGACATACGTTTACAATTTTTATGTATAATATATATAGTATATGCATGCTAATGTCGTGATATGTTAATTGAGTCTTTGTTGGATTTTGTTGGTGTTTCGGTGATGGTTGAGGTTAGGTTGAGGTGAGGTTAGGTTGAGGTGAGGTTAGGTTGAGGTGAGGTTAGGTTGAGGTGAGGTTAGGTTGAGGTGAGGTTAGGTTAGGTTAGGTAAGGTTGAGGCGAGGTTAGGTTGAGGTGAGGTTAGGTTGAGATGAGGTTAGGTTAGGATGAGGTTAAGTTTTTGAAATGTTAGGTTTAGATTTTTATTTAGGTTAGGTTCATATCGACATGTAGTTGTCTGATAAAAATTAAAAAGTTAGTTCATGGTTGAGGTAAAATTTGGTTTAGTATGAAAATTAATATAAAATTGACGTCATATAAATAAAAATACTAGATACATTACTGATTGAGGAAAATTGTGATTTTTTCAAAATAATCTCACAACGAAGTCTTTATCATTCATAATTTTTTTTCATAATCTAGAAACTTTCTAAATGATTATTTTTATAAAAGGTATATGAAATATTATTTTTCATATTATTGTAGTTATAACAAATGTGATTCCAGTGGTATTTTAAGAAATTTGGAATGTCTAATTATTACATTTAATAATACATGTCTGAATGTATTATATAACAGACATATGCAGTGTTTTTATGAGTTGTTTTAACGTCTTTATAGTCAGTCTGACAAATTTAGATTTTGCAGTAAACATAAAAGCAAATCTGTTAATACACGAAATCTGCATAACATAAATAAATTCAAACTAATAATTGGAACGTTCAAAAATAACAATATAGGGATCGAAATGACTTATTTTAATATTTCTTAAAATAACCATATTTAAATATTATATACATTTTCCCTACAGCAACAAAACTTTCATCGATTCAAAAAAAATTCAATTCATCATCAATGGAACCAATTTCTTTCTTCGTCCACCACAGTTTCAGAACCACGACACGAAATCAACCCGTCTACGAAAAGCGCTAAAAGCGTATACAATATTAAACGACGCAATATCACCAGTTGCGCACTGCACGTTTTCCGCCATGCATAAAATTGCACGCGTTTATTTTCGCAAAAACTCGACGTAACATGGAAGGCTTTCGCTCGAAAAAAAAAACCGCAACCGAAACCCTCAATTGTTCATTGTTGCGCTTTTTGAATCGGACGTAATTGCGAAGGTTTCGCGCCGAAAACGCGCGAACCGTGAGAAATCTTTTGAAGTTCGTTTTTATTTTTCGGGGTGGTAACAATGCGTTGATAACATAAAAGGCTTTCACCTTTCGATCGATTTTTTTTTTTGGTTTCTTTTGTGGTTTAATTTCGGTTCACAATTTTATATTGATGATACATTTTTTTTCATGTATGAGTGTCGTTAATATGTAATTATTATTTTTTTATATTAATTTTACACGTGGAAGTTATTTTATTGAAAAGAAATGATGTTGATTTTTAGATTTGTTGTTTTTGGCTACGTTTTCATTTATTAGAATCATACGAGTAATTAACACACGATTATAAATGTGTGCCAAATCTTCATGCTCACTAAGTATAATATATACTCATTCATACAAAAAAGTATTGTATTGAAGCCCGTTATTTTTATTTTATTTGACAAGTATCCAATATCTTTTCGATTGTATTATATTATTAATTAAAGTCTAGACTATCAATTTTTCAAAATTAATCAACTGATATCAAACTATAAAAAATACTATAATAAACTACATTAATAATAACCTAATAAGTATATACTTTTGAAAATTATTAATTTACCGTTATTCATCATTATCCAGTTGATCATTATTAATTACTAGTATAAAGGCCCGATGTTAATAAAATCGGCTGTGAATTGTTAACCATACTATTACGTAATTAAATAAAAATTAAATATATCTATGCAAAATTATTTTATAAGTTATAACCGTGCCGTTGCGAGATGTAATAAAACAAAAATAGAATATTTATGCAAAAATATTTTATAACCGTGCCCTTGCAAAATGTCTCCAGAATATAAGATAAGATTATAGCCGTTATTATAATGACCATAAAGACTAAATTTGGAGATCGCGATTTTCGAGATCGAGAATGATGTAATTAGTGATTATAGCCGTTATTTTAATGGATATACAGGCTAAATTGGAATAATAAGTTGAGAGCCTCAGCGTACAGTCCAGTCATTATCCTTTCAGTCGTAATTTAATTAACGAACGCATTATTCGACCGTTTAACCATCGTCCATCATCACCAAATCGTTCAAAAATGTAATCATCAAATAATACAATGACTTTCCGCGTCATGATCATCAACAAATGATACCAAATTAATGACATTTTCATCACAAAATTATGAAAACGTCCACTCCATCAACGCCAAATCATCCAAAAATGAGATCATCAAATGATACGATGACTTATCGTGTCATCATCAACAGACAATATCAGATTAATGACATTTTTCTCACATCACCATGAAAATGATTACTCCATCGTCGCCCATCATCGCCAAATCGCCCCAAAACGAATTGACTCGCTCCACTGAGGCCCGCCGTATCTTCATCATCATCTACATCATAATCATCATCATCATCATCATCATCATAATCATCATCATCTTCATCATAATCATAATCATAATCATCATCATCATCATCATCATCATCATCATCATCATCATCATCGTCATCATCGTCATCATCGTCATCGTCGTCATCGTCATCATCGTCATCGTCATCATCGTCATCGTCATCATCGGCATCGTCATCATAATCATAATCATAATCATAATCATAATCATCATCATCATCATCATCATCATAATCATAATCATAATCATAATCATCATCATCATCATCGGCAGACAATCCACGTGCGGACGACGACAAATTTAGCATGACCGGTGACAAACGCGACTGGCCCCGCGCCGAGGCCAGAACGTACCGCCGTAAAATGTATTATGTTGTCGGCACGGACCTGGTCGTCTGCCAGAGCTTTTGGCCAATTTGTGTTCGCACTGTGGCCGATTTCAAGGTCTTAGCGATTTTGTGCACTTCTGGTGCATGCGGGTCTGCAATGATGACATACTATTGTCATTGACGTGTGATGTAAGGTTTTTTTTAATGGAAATTTAAAAAAAAATCTCAATTGAATTATCGCAATTTTCAATCTTTCCATGTTTATGGAAAGATAATTAACATATATTATTATTATCATACCTAACAATTCTGAGATAGTGCAAAAAGCCTATTTTTAAGTTTCATGCGTCTTATTAACTGATATATATTTATACATGTATTTCCTATTTCGATTTTTCATTATATCGAATGCAAATAAGATGTCATTAATTTCAACAACTATCAACAGTAGATATGATCAATATAGTTTTTACACGTATACTCCAAATTCAACCTTATTAAAATCAAATGCAACTTTTTTTGTTCTTCAAATTAAATTCAACCTTCGCAAATTTATTTTCTTCATTTTTCAGTTTTTTTTATGATTTCTTAAAAAAATGAAGTGCATATCCATGGTACCTATTTTTAAGTTAATTTTTAAAAAATTGTTATGTATGTATGTGAAAAATTGTAAAAATCACCAATTGAGTTTATCAAAGTCAAATTGAAAAATAAATGTATTTAATTGATAATCATGACTACGGTCTTAATAATACATTTCCGATGGTTGAATTTGATTTGTAAAAGGTTGAATTTGAAGTTTTGAAGGTTGAACTTGTACTTCTTAAAGGCTAAATTTGATTTGTATAAGGTTAAATTTGGTGTGTAAGTGCTGTATTCGATAAACAGATGGAATACATATCATTATTCTAAGACCTGATTTCGAAACCAAGTTTTTCATAATCGACTTCAATTTATTATTTATTAACAATCTAATAGATCAGCTTTGACCAATACACAGTCCACGAAACATTAAAATTTGATTTGATCAATTAAACCTTACCTGCCTTTTGAAAAACCACCAATATAAACCCCACAAATAACCATAATACAATTGATTCTTTGATTTATCAACTTCTCAAGAACCTCCTCGACCACGTATTACCTGAAAAAAGAAACTAGCAAAGCCTTCCTGAAGTTTTCTAAGCACTAAAGTTCATGTGTTATTCCAGCCGCTCTGCAACGACACTAACTTGTCCGCGTTTTATTGACGTTGCGCGTTCAAATTTAACTTTTCCCGCTAAATCGGGTCGTAAACAACTCGATTCGCTGCCTTACACGTGAAGCGAATCATAAACAAATTGAATCCGATCTGAAAACGATGGAAAAGCCGCCGATTTTCCGTGTTTAGTTCACGTTTCGTATTGATAACGCTTTTAGGTGTGGGTGGGTTGTTTATTTTCGATTCGTATATGTGTTTATTTTATGTATTGCTCGGAAAATCGTAATCACAATGTTGGTCATCTCTGTATGTTATAAATAGATATGATAGAGGTCTGTCAATAACTTTTAGGTCAAAGAAACATTCTTATTTGCGTTTAATTGATAAATAACAAAACGGCCTTTGTTTTCTTTTTGTAATATATTATCAATCTGCAGATAATATAATTGGACTATTTAAAAAATTATATTTAAACATTAAATTTTCTGTACAGTTTTCCATTAAAAGAATGTCGAAACATTTCGCGTATTTTCACCATTTTCGAGCGATTAAATAAATATTATACAAATTGTGCATTTCAATATTGATTAAATGCGACATGCAGAAAACAAGATGTCAGTCGATACAATTTACACATCACAATTGCGATCGACGAAGAATTCGATAACATCCTTTTTTTGCAGACCCACTTCGTAAATTTCGAAGCACTTTCAAAAACAACATTACTACATACATTGTCAACTGGAATTTTTCTTTACATTTCCATTTTTATCAGTCGACCAGTATCAATTAACAAACGCGAATTGATACGAGCAATGTTTACGATTGTCATATTTTTGAAGTATCGCTTGTTTTTATTTTCATTCCGACGTTTTATTTAATTATATGGATATTCGAAAAAGAGAATATAAGAGTTATAAGTCTACAGTACCACACATAACGTTGCAACAAATCGACAAACCATCAGAGCCAATTACTGCAAGCACAGAATTCGATCCTCGTCAACGATCGCCATATGTATAAATTTTGAGGTGGTTCAATTTCTTAGAAAAAAATATTCATTTTCTAAAATTACATTGCCGTATATTTTGTTTGATTTTCAAAGTTAAAATGAGTTTTAAAAATATGTAAAAAAACCTAAAAAATTTCGATAAGAATAAAAAAAATAAAAATTAATTGATAAATTATGGTTTTAGCATCCTACATTTTTTTGAAACAGTGTTAGCAGTACTAATTAGTCTTGCATCTCTGTCACTTTGCTGCTAATTATGTTCTTTTTAACATTGAAATTTCTTAATCTCAAACATGCACCAAATAACAGAGACAACAGGTTTCGACGACGGTTATACTCAGGTGAAATTATATGTTTAAACGACATAAAAAACGAAGATTTCTGTCATCTAGCAACATTAGTGTTCAATAGAATTGTGTTCAGTTTTTTACGCATTAAATCAATTAATATAGAGTTTTACAATAAGCACGCTCGATTTTAAAATGTAGTATAAAATAGGATGATTTGCACACATTATTCAACTTTATAACCTTCCATGGTGATTTTCCGTACATTACTAAAAAATTGATAGCAAATTTGACTGATGTCACTTTAACAACATGACCTAACGAATTTAGAGCGTCCCTATTGAATGATCCTATATTACCCAATTTTCGTATGTCCATGTGTCTATACATCTGTCTGTCTAATATAATAAAAACACCATTAATATTTCAAACCTTTACCAATTGAGGGGCTCGGCAGTAAATAGTGCTAAGCGCCAAAATTATAAAATTGATTTTCTTTTATTTACTACAAAAAATAGTACTTTTACTACACAAATTAATAAATAATTCCACATTTTCTCAAAAGATGACGATACTATGTTGGGTTACTTCTAGTTTTATTTTCATCTAAATGCATGTAAACTGTTTTTTGAAAACTGTTTTTCTTAATGTCTCCAAAAGTGACATATGACACTTTGAGCCCCTCAATCCAAATATGATTAACTTACATTACAATAAATTTCATATTTTATCCCCTATATATAATAGCGGATTTCTGTGTGTCTGTGTCGATGACGCTCGCGACTTTTTATTTTTTTATTTTTCTGCAACTTTTAAATGAATATTTTTAAATTTAGATGATGATGATGTCAATAACAAATGATCTGGTTTTATTAATTAAATATAAATATTCAAATCGAATACGGGCATTGGGTAGCCTCTACCTCTGGATTCGCCTATATGTCACAGACAAATAACAAATGAACTATTTTGATTTTATTAATTAAATATTAAATATTCAAATCGGGTACACATTTTAAGTTCACATAATCGGGTTTTTACATTTTATCGTTTATCGGGTTCCGCTTTGGAGTATTAATCGTTTTATTCAATTCGGAATAATATACCCTATATATAATCAACAATTATTTTGTTTATTATCGCGATTATAGCCGTTATTACAATGACCATAAAGACTAAATTTAGAGATCGCGATTTTCGAGCTCGAGAATGATGTAAATAGTGATTATAGCCGTTATTTTAATGGTCATACAGGCTAAATTGGAATGGTAAAGCCAATAGTAACATCGGCTACTCGATGCCCGTACTCGATTTGAATATTTAATATTTAAATAATAAAATCAGTTCATTTGTTATTGTCACAATTACGACATTTAGCCAAAGCCAGAAGCAGTAGGTAAAAAGCATCATATTACAGACGTTAACTGTATACGCATAGAGACCATATTCGCGAAAAAGTCGCGAGCGTCATCGAACGAACGAACACGCTGACGAATACACGCACAGAAATCCGCTATTATATATAGGGGATACTTTTTATATTAAATATTCTCTTTAGCAGAATCATTTGAATATATTTTCAAAAAAGATAACCCCGTTTTAAATTTGCTATTAATCAAAATCGATTTCTTGAATTATAAAAAAAAAATGGATGTAGGTTCGCGTGTTAATATCGCGCGTTGTCCGAACCCAAGATGAACTTTCGACCTGAAATTCCTCAAGTGAGGAATTCGACTTCTCGTGTGGAGTAGGTGCAGTCTGGATAAAATTCCCGAATTCCGCGCCTAAAATTTCACTTTACGGAATGACGGACTGTTTGAAGGGGACGACATCGTATTTGACCTGTCTGTAGATAATTGCTTTTTACTTATAAGATTCGTATTACGAAATTGTAAAATGAGTGGTTCGCAATAAGATATTTGAAATTTAATTGAAAAAATTGTTTGATTTTTACAATAAAATAAACAAAAGTTCAATGTAATGGTATTCGATGTGAAATGTAAGGTTTTCTGTTCGAAATGATATTTCAAAGTCCTCATAAGTTTTTTGTAAACAAAGGCTTATTAAAAACTAGCGGGATATCTTTGTTCGCAAAAATAATGAAAATGTACAATTTTGTTCACAGTTACTGCGGTTTCCAATAACGCTCCATTGTACATAGGATTGGTGGTTGCATTTGTCGTATTCGCAATTGTAGCATTTGTGGTTTTCCGTTTACTCAAGCGAAAAGAACGAGATCGTTCTTTGTATAACAACAGAAGAGCTGGTAAATATTCGATTTTACTCTAAAGTATTTGTATTTTCATCCTTGAAATTCATCAAATGCCATATTGCAGATATGAGACCTCAATTTTTCCAAGACTTGGATAAAAAGTTGCAACCGGATTTAATGCAACAAGCTGAAGTTCCACCATGCTACGAATATCCACCCTTTTTGGGAAAACCGGAAAATCCTCCTATTTGTAGAAGTGTTAGTGAACATCATTACGATGTTCCACACTTAAGCAACAGGTAAATCTCATAGAATTTAATAGTAACTTTCAATTATATCCGAAAATATTAGAAAATATGTTTGTTTGTAGTTATGCATCACCTCTAGACCAACAGTTACCCAATTCTTCTAATGAAAGTGATCATTACGATAAAAAACCTTATAGTGAATCTGAACATTCCACTGCTAGTTGTTGTACAAATTGTAAGTATTTTTTCGCTAAAATTTATAAATATGTTGCTCATATTAATTATAATGTATTGATTTCGTATTATTTTATCATAGCTGATTCAACGCACGATGTATGTGGTGATAAAGTTGGTCTATCTTTGCTGCCTATATTTCACGGGATGTTTACCGATATTGCTTGTCCGATTACAAGTTCTCAAACTGTAACTGCTTCCGGTGCATGGTTGAGCTTGGATCAGATTGGTGTAGCTCTTTCAGTACCGGAAGGTGCTATTTCGAAAAACAAACAAGAAAACATGTACGTAACAGTGGTCAAAGAAGAAAAGTACAGACCGAAGCTTTGCGAAGGTAATTTAGATTTCATCAATGTTTCTATAGTTTTCGCAAGCAGATTATTTATTTTATATTAAATTATTCAATCAGGTGCAACACAGGTAAGTCCCGTTGTCAGAATCGGCCCATCATCGGTGCAGCTAAACAAATCCGTGATCCTGCAGATTCCGCATTGTGCAAGTCTCAAGCATGGATTCTGGGACTTATCTCTTTATATGTACGATAAAGAGAATCATCACAAGGAACGATCATCAGCATCGCCGTGGAGAAAGGTAGTCAGTTTGGGACAAGAAACCATAAACACTCCGATCTTCACTCAATTAGATTCAGAAAAAGTATTTTTAGTCACCGAAACTCAAACCAGTTTCGTTTTGATCGGTGAAAGTTTGAACGGAAAATCAGTAAAGAAGTTGAAATTAGCCGTTTTCGGGCCTCATGCTAATCCAGCTTCCGTGGCCGATTTAAATATAAGAGTGTACATTTTCGAAGACACACCATGCGCTTTGCATTACTGTTCCGAGCAAGAGAATAGACTTGGTGGCACTTTGATGGATGCACCGAAAACTTTGCTTTTCCAAGACGGTGGTTCTAATCTGTGTCTGAGCTTAGAGGAAGTGGGTCTCGGTTGGAAAGCGAAATCTAGCTGTAGTTATCAAGAGATTCCGTTTGCTCACATATGGAACTCGACATCCAACTCTTTACACTGCAGTTTCACACTTGAGCAGACCGATTCTATAAATATATTAGAATTTAAGGTATCCGTATGCCAAAAATCTAACCCATCGTACAAACAGACATTCAATATTAAATGTAGCGATGAATATTCGAATTGCAATTCTCCTTTGAGAGGTAAACGAAGAACTTATTTCAACAACGATTTGAACATGATCATTACCGAAAATGCCATGGAAAGTAAAACTCTACCAGGAAGAGCTTTGTCGATTTTGGAAGATTGTAACGAAACGAAACAAAAGAGTATGAGCGTGAACGATAAAGGCATAAATTCGTGCATCGTGGATAGTGTAACACCTTTCAAATTGACGAAGTCCATAAAGAAACAGCTTTGTTCGTGTTTGGATCCTCCCAATTCGAGAGGAAACGATTGGAGACTCTTGGCACAAAAATTGAACGTGGATAGATATATAAACTTTTTCGCTACGAAAAGTTCTCCCACAGAGTGCATTTTGGATTTGTGGGAGTGTAGACACAAAAATACGAGTGCAGTCGCAGATTTAGCTGCAATCCTGAAAAACATGGGTAGGAACGACGCTGTAAAAATAATTGAGAGTTGTTTAGGTCCAAGTTGGCTATAAATTCAAATACCATTTCTGAACAATTGAAATTCAATTCATTTTTGTAATCGATCGTATAACGACTTGAAACAAAATTATAATTAATGTCCAAAACTTATTAGTTTTTGTGTGACAATCATGCAAATGATCAATCAATTTATATTTTATTATAGATGCCTTTCCAGTTCAATTTTTTAACATAAAACGACTGATTACGAAACGGAAATTTTAAGAAAAAATTGTTTGGAATGCAGAAGGGACCATGCAATACTCGTATTTAATTTTTCATCGAAACTTAATGGTCTTGTAATTCTGGAACCTATTGTATAAATTTTCACTATAACGATATTATATGACGAAAGTAGACTGTACGTAATTTAAATTAGTGATTAAAAATTAATTGCCTTATTTCAGTTATATGATATGAAACAAATTATATAGAATCTCTACGAAATTATTTTTAATGTGTATTCCAGATACACCGTAAACTGTAAATAAATATTTGATGGTAGCTGACAATAGTAATATGTGCTGTATTAAATGTTGAACAAGTTATATAAAATGAATGTGTATTATTTGAGTTTTACGCATTTTACCAATTTCGTGCCAAATGTTTTGTGGGGATTATATTTATAATGAAAATGCTGAAAATTTTCACGATTTGACTCGCTTCACGATTTTTTTCAAATGAAATGTTAAAAATGCATTTGTTATAAATATTTTCGTTGCTAAAACGATATTATTGTTTATGTTAATGTTTAAACACTTTTATTATACGGTGGAATTCTGTTTTTGAATAGAGATCGTTTTAAAGAAATATCTGTGATACAAATGTAAACGTAGCGAAAAAAATTGATATTTGTATAAGTTATAATAAATTTACATTGAAAATGACCTGGATGTTTGATTCGACATACAAATAATTCCACAATTTCAGATTTTCGAACACAAAGAGCTCGAAACACGTGGCTTTCGCGCAAGTTTGAAATTTCGCATTATAATTGGGACGTGTTCTTGTCACGAGTTAAAATATCTGAAACTCTGCATTTGAAGCAATCTGTTATTTTAGCATGGGAATGATTTAGCAAAACTTTCCGTTTCCCTTCTACCATTTATTTTCGTCATATATCATCCGGAACGTATTTGTTTTTGTTTCATTTCGCAGCGCGGGGCTTTTAAAAAGTTTCGTGCGCGAAATTTTTAAGACATTCATAGTTGCAGGGGAGAAAACGACGACTTTGAAAATTACTTCTTGCGACTCGGCAGACGAAGTTTTTAATACTCGGGATTCTCGACTGCTTAAGTAACTTTGCTTACGTATGAATTTATCGATTCTAAGGGACTTTGAAAGCTTAAGTGACTCGAAACAAGAACGAAATTCGTGTTGATTTTGAATGCTTTTACTCGTGATGTTTTAGGTGGATGCTTAAAAGCTCACTCCGCTTAAGACATAATTGCTTCACAAAATAAACGTTGATAAATTTTGATCGAATCGATCTGATAAAAATTAGTATAATATCATTTTGAATAAGAACAACAATGATTACATACAATCTTGTTTATATAATACACGAACAAAGGCACTCACACTAAAAATACACCAACACAAAAAGCCACTTATGAAAAAAATGAAAACATCAAAGTTCCTCCCGTCGGAAAGGCCTACCCACTCAACACACATACACCACAAGACAGATGAATCTGCTTAGATACGACGCGAATTTTCCACAACGGAGGCTTCGAGGCTTTACGACATCTCCGTTCCGCAACATACACACACAAGAACACGTCCCAAGAAGGTCGCCATTGTCACTAAATGTTACGGTAAGTACCGAAGATGAAGGCGGTCCGTGTCACATGCCGACGCCACTTTCCACCAGAAACGGTTATAAGTTTATACCGTTTGTACGAGCGCAATATTTAGGTATATATATTTTGCGGTTGTCGGATGTGACCCGGTGAGCCTCTTTGGTCCTCGTGTGTGCGAACCAGATGTCATTGTTTCGTACTGAGTTGTGTGGATGTTGGTTATGTTTTATCTTTGTATAATCTAGTGGTTGAATTGTGAAAATTGTATTATATTTAAAAGAAGAATTGCATATAAAATTTTATATTATTAGATGCGATCTTTAAAGATCTTATGTAATCTATTTAAAATTTTGTTGTTTTTTTTTTGTAAGGAGGTGAAATTTAATGAGATTAGTATTAAAGTTATAATTGTTCTCAAAATCAATGATATATGATCAAATTTATCTATTGATCGAATTGTGTATTACTTTACGTGATCATTGTTGCTGAACTGTTGACGTAGAATATTAACATATTTTTTAGAATCTTCAAATAAATTCGTTGAAATTCGTTAAAGTTCGCGACATACTTTCGAAACATCTGCGTAAGACTTTTGACGTTTTTACTTTACCTTAAAAAGTAAAGTTCATCGATTTATTCGAGAAACTTTGTTTTATATTCAGTAACATTTTAAAATATTGCTATTTAAATGATAATTTAAAATAATTTGTATTCCAAAACTGTTGCTTTTATAGCATATAATTTTATTTCAAATTCATTCGTGCACATAATAAAAAAAAAAACTATTCAAAAGCGAAGCACTGCTTAATAGACTATTAAAAATAATACCGCGCTCGAAAAATCTTTTCTCAAACGCTACCAGCGGTCTCGTTATAAGACTACCGAGTAAAAGTTGACTATGAAACTTTCACCGTAAGTGAATTTTATTGCTCGTAGAAAATTTTCACGAAACGGAAACAATAAGGAAAGCTCGCTCTCAAAATTTTCAAGGTTTATCGCGATCGCACTTGAAACGTCGTCGAGAAATTTAGAACCTCCAATCCCTGCGTCCTACACAAACACACAGATCCTCTGGAATTTTGTGTCTGTTCGTAATAGGAAAACGATATTTATGGGTAACAGTTCCTCCATGGGTCCGATCTCGGCTCCCGAAATATACCACCACGACACAACCCTGCTTCTATGTAGGAAAATATAGGTAAACATTTCCCGGGAGGAGCGCAACTCGGCAGAACTTTTTTGATATTCACCCGTTTTGTTATGAACTTTATGAATTATTGATGTCCCTCTCTGCTACGAAGTTGTACTCGCAGGTGCGCTCAACTGTTGGGCTAGTCCGCTTGTATACAATTTTTTTCGTATTAATTTATGCGCGGAATATACTGTGGCCTTTCATTTGTCGGAGAATATTGTATATATAGACGCGTGTAATAAATGGTTTGTTTTTATATCGAATTGTATAAAAGCAATTTTGGATTTATGGGAAAATGTATCAATGTATCAATCATTATTTGTCATATTTTTGAAAACAGTGTAGTAAATTATTCTATGAAAATTTGCAAGCTCCGTTTGCATATCCCTGCAATATAGGAGACGGTCGTTTCGGACTTCCCATAAAACTTAATGTCAAGTTATCCCGCTTTTTATGTGATTTATAAATATCAGTTCCTTTATTGGTGTTTCAATTTAAGGACGTAAAAAATTGGTTTATGGAAAAATATTTTTATCGTACTAAAAGGGGTAATGTTTGAAATCAAAACATTGCATTATCAAAATGCTAAAAATATTTAGCCAATTTATAATAAATAATAGTAAATTAAAATAATTCGGGGTTTTCATAATAAGTGAATTGAATAGTAAATCATTGTAAAGAAACTGTTTCAATTTTCAATACCACGTAATAAACGTCAATAAAACCGTAATTACCCTGTAATAAGTAGTATATAAATCGATGACATTGATAAAAAATTTATGATATTAAGAACTCAGCAATTCTCAAACATAACTCTACACATTTACCAACACAAAAAAACCAATATGGAAAAACCAAAAAAATTCCAATTCAAAAAACAGCACATTCGTGAACATGACACACGATCTTTTAAAAAAGCATGAATTTGACATAAACCTGAAACGTTATACGTGCGTCCTCATACGCGTTCCATTATACATACACAATGCACGTAAGGATACGGCAGGAGTAAAATTTAATACTCGCGCCACGGCGAGTAAGCCTCATTTCCTGCATCGCGAAAACTCATTTTCACGCTAACGTGTTGCTCACGGAATGCTGAAAAATCGCCAAACATCAATTTCGCGGACGTGTCGCTTATGACCGTTATATCGAGCGTGAATTTCCCGCCCAGAAGGGACTGCTTATATTTATTTATTACGTGCCGTGTGAAATATGGGAGATATCAATCGGCTGGGAAATTGTTCGGAGGATGGGTGCGTGTTTTTGGAATGATCGAAGGCGGTTTTGAGTTTGAAAGGTCATTGTGTTATTAGAAATTTGATGTCGGAATGTAATGTGATTCGTCCGGGAAGTTTCCTTGTTTGTTGTACCACCTTTTATGCGTTCTCGTTCATATAAAGGGGCATTCATGTCGGTCGTATTGTGTTTGTTTCTGCGAGAAAATAGTGCAGCTTATTATCGTTGTGTATTTTCATGTTATAGGAAAACTGTGTGTTTTGCTTCTGAGAAATAGAGTTTAAAATATTTGTCATAATATTTTCATATTATTTTAAAATCGGTGGTTTCTAACCTCTATCTTGAAGCTGTCATCGGCGTGACAGCCAAAATATGACTGAATTTTTAAAAATTGCACTGTTTTTATACAATATGTCGCAAATTTGCTATTTTAAATTTGTGGTTAAAGTTATTTCAAAATTGCACCATAAGTGGCAAAATTTAATTTAGTTAGCACCCAATAAAAAAACTTTGCACAGTGTCCTGTAGTGGATAAATAACGTTTCAACATTGATGGTGATACTGTTTTCATCTAAATTTAATACCATTCCCATTTGTTCGAATTAAATTTTTTGAAAAATATCACTTTACCGCTTATGAATGAATTTCTGAAACGAAACCGACACGATATCTAATACGAAAAGTGCATCCGCAAATTGCAAAACCTCGACATTTATCATTTACAACCGAAACCCGCAATACATAAAGCTCGAAGCTCGAATCACGCCTCGAACCCACGAATTCCGACAAACTACACGACAACTAAATCGCAAACTTGGTCCGTCTCGTTGCGATTGTGGCAATTTTTCATTTCGCCAACAACAACACAGTTCGCATTGTTTGTCACGAAACGACCAGACAGTTTCATGCGACAATAATACATAAAACCGAGTCTGGAGTCCTGTCTAGAACAATGCCCCGCGCGTGACCCAGTTGCCTCACTGTGCTGAAATACGTGTGTATGTGCTCGGATGTGTATTGTATTGTAAAATGTGGTACTTCCCATTTCGTTTTCAGCAATGTGAAACAATCTTCCCTGCTAGCCGGCGGCGATTTTAATTAGAATACTGAAAAAATGTATGCATAGTGGAGCGGAACGATGCGAAATTTCGGGTACAAGTCAGCCTACCAACGCCTAGGTGGACACCAGTCAAGTGGACACATGCCAGCCGTACACCAGTTAGGCGG
>JAOXNN020000021.1:1471410-1488883 GCA_028571205.2 Hydropsyche betteni | reverse complement strand
TATGGTTAAAATTTATCAAACAAGACATCCTGATATAAATGCTAGAGCTCATTCTACTTTTAGCATGTTAGCTGCGGCAATTTTGATTTGTAAGTTTCCGAGAACTAGAAATTCAAAATTTGATCAGATATGTAATGAAATATTCAAATTATTTAGGTTTATTTGGCGTTTTGTATCCAAATTTCTACTTTTGGCTGTTTTTCACTATACTTCACATCACGACCTGCCTACTACTCACGTTCCAAATATATTACATGGGCGACTGGAAGTTTAGTAAGTGCGAAGAAGATTCTTTATATTCATTTATATTACAAAATATAATTTTTATACGATTTTTATAGATTTTTGCTGTTGCACCAGTTATAAATGTGGCGATGTATGTAAACCGGTTTATCGGAGCAGATGTATATTAGTTGTAATAGCTAATTTATGCAATTGGGGATTGGCAATTTGGGGGTACGTTTAAGTGTTTGAACATTCATTCTAAATACAGTATTTTAAACTACATATTTTTATTTTCAGATTGTATAATCATAGTAAAGATTTTGCAACGCATTTACTATATGTTTTTCTTATGAATCTTGCATTGCATCTCGGATTCTATATCACTATGAAACTTGCGAATAAAGAAAGGCCAGAGATATACACGTGGGTGCTTCTCGCAACAGCCATGATCACTTGGGGGGCGGCTTTATTCTTTTTCTTTAGCCCAAGTACATCATGGGCGGTAAGATGAATAACCAAATACTATTTTCGGTTACATAATACTTATAATGACTAATTTCGTTATGTATTTACAATTTAAGTTAACTCCAGCTGAATCACGGACGTATAATATTCCATGTGCGTTGTTGAAGTTTTATGATTTCCATGACATATGGCATTTTCTTTCTGCAGCGGCTATGTTCTTCAGTTTTATGCTGTTGCTGACACTAGATGATGACATCATGCACAAGCCTCATTCTAAAATACCTGTGTTTTAAACTTTTTTGCGGCTAAATATTCTGAGACTGATTTTTTAAGTGTTCCAAGAGCACAAATAATCATGCTGCCATTATATAATATTTAGTCATTCGATGCGGTTAATAAATGTGATATATGTATGAATATAGAGTAATTTTGTAATTATTGTAATGTAAGAATGTGATACATATATATAGCGTATGAATAATTTAAATCGGTAAATCAAACATATGAATTGTCTTCATAACGTTTATGGCTATTCACTACAAAATTAATAATAATATTGTATAGCAACACTGAAAAGTTAATGTGAGATTGAAAATTTTGTTAATTCTTATAATTCAAATTTGTGTAAAAGATATATTAATATTTAAATAAAGCCTTTAATGCCTTAAAAGTCTATATGTGTGGCCATAGAAATTTTATATCTTACATGAACTTTTAATGAAGAATTTAATATTTTCTTATAATTGCTAGTCAAGTAAAGTTTTTCAATATTTTCAAGAATCAACTTTATCATTTTGATATGTAATATAATTTTTTAACTGCCCATAATTATGCCATAAAAGCAATTATTAATGGAATGAAAATAAAATAAATGAGATAAAATGAAAAAAAAAAAACATATATGATTTTTAAATACTTTAAAAATATGTTGAATTTTTTTTATTGATAATTAAAAATACAATCAAGTCTGAAATATAGTCAACAAATATAAAATATAAACATGTATATTTTTTTAACATTCTTTAGTTTGTACCCAAATTCTTATTAAAAATTGTCTAGATCATTACAAAAATCTGACATAAACTCCAACAGCATCGATAACTTTTCATTGTTTTGCAATTTGAAAATCTTCACAAGATGCCTCATGCAGTTCGAAAAATTAGATAAGATATCCTGAAACACAAAAAGACGAGTCAACTCAAAAAACCAACAATCGACCAATTTAAAGGTTCCATATATTACTTGAGGCCAATCTTCTCTGTACACCGACACAAATTGTTCAACCAGCGAATCCGTTGTTAAAAATTGATTCTTCATTAAATACACCAGCAAGTATTCTAGTGTTGTCCAAATTTTAGCATTTTTCGTCACAGAGAAGAAAGCTTTTATCAATAGAAGGTTTCTTGAACACAAAAGCGTATTAAAATAATTGGGAAGATGGTCCGAAGACGTTCCTTTTTCATTTATGAAACTTTTACAATTTTCCATATTTTCATCATTCAAAATTAATTTATTAGACTCGTCAACGTTGATATTTCCCACTGATGTATCGCTGAAATCGTTGTGATATATTTCGTATAATTTATTCGATGATTCATCATGGACTAGATTGTTTTCACTCCTCATGAGTTTCTCGAAGTAACTTATTTCTAAATTGGACACGTCCGACTTTGCATCTGTTATCGTATTATTAGAACAATCATAACAACCACGCCAGACTTTGGTTGCATGCGATAAATACTCTTCGTTTACTAACGTCGGATTGGAACAAACTGAAATATAATATCGACTTATATAGAAATATATAAAAATGGTGAATTCAGTGTATTTAAACGTGATTTAATTACTTAAGTATACAGTTAAATCTATCGAGAGTTGAAAGAAAACATTTTTCATCGATTTGTCCACGTAGGTATATTTGATGCAAACGCAAATTTTTTCAAACAATGAACATATTTTCGAATTGAAATCTGTATCAATGTAACAGCCACTCAATACTTCGATTATAGTTTCCTGAAAACAACAATGATTATACTATTTCGAGGTTTAAAAATAATTAGAAGATTGAAATTGATATAAAAACCTTCAAATCTATCATTAACACAGTTGGTGAATGATATGTGTCGTCGAAATTTTTGGAGGTATTTTTTGACGATTCATGATGTTGATTAGTCTCGTGCGATGAACGTTCTTGTAAACTGACTACATTCCCTTTGCTGAACTGATGCATGATGATTATTCGCTGTTCAGCGAAATAATCATTGTTAATATTTGATAATACCTTTGTTAAAAAGTTATTACCTTCGAAAAGTATATCTGGAAATACGAAATCATAAGACAATTGAAAAATATACGATACATTAAAAACATTGAACTTACGTATATCATTATATTGAGTTTCAAGACAGTGCATTAGTTTTCTAATAGCATTTCTCGTGCATATCTGAATGCACATATCTTGAATGGAAGGATGCGTTCCTGGCGGTAACAGCCCTTGAAGGGCACAGCGTACTCTTTTCAAACCTATATGTTGACAAGCCTTTTTGCATTTTAGATGGAAATCTAACAGTTCGCGGTTATAAATTTCTGCTATCGCAAAAGAATTTTTGTCCTGTTCGGAAGTAAGAAAAGGTTAACCGAGCGAAATCAAGAAAACGGTCATTTGTCGATTTACTTACAGAAACAAAATTGTCAATGTGATCTTTTGCAGCGTCATATGCGCGTGCAGAATACGTCGGGATTTGTGATTTGGCTAAACGGACAAGAGCCGCGCCGGTTCTTTCGCTCACCAAATCTAAAGTACGACGTGTTGTGCCTGGCTGAGATCTTAAAAACCATTCTTCTAATCGGACCTGTGAAAAAATAATTCTTATTATTTGAAAACGAAAAATAACAATATGTTAACGAAAAAAAATTATTTACTTGTAAATCTTTTTGTTTCCTTTTAGATTTGTCTACATTGAAGCTAGAAGTGACCGGAGTTATATGTCTGATATTCTTAATGTTTTCGTTGACGTTGTTAGACTTTTTATTTTTCAAAAATAATATTCTAAAATCTTTCAAATACGGACAAACTTCAGAAATAATATTATGGTCGATAATTTTTAGAGAGTCTAAATTGTATTCGCGATCGTCTTCTTTCATTTCTAAACTCAAGTTATACATTTTTTTTATGTCATCATCGTTCAAATTATTAGTTTTTAAATTATTGAAGTCTTTGTTTTGTTCATTTGAGTCTTTGATTTCGGGTATGAACGAACCCATTTGACTATTCGACGAAAGTGCCTTTATTACACTGACTTGAGGATTTTGATTGAGTTGATTATTTTCATTGTTTCCTTTCGACGAACGAAATTTCAACCAAGTATGAAACAAATCACGTGGAAAACTTTGCAAATCGAACAACCAACCTAAACACATCCTGATAAGCAATTTGTTATCGTTCGGAATGGTTATTTCTTGTGAGCTCATCGATCTATCGGCAGCATTGATACTTGAATCGTTAATTTGCTGACGATCATTGATAATATCATCGTTCGATATACATACACAGTTAATGTAAATATCAAAAAGCATCTGATGCAGCTTTTTGAAGTATATTAAGCGTAAACTGTAAAGGTCCAACATTGCGAGAAGTTGAACTATCCATGGAATGGTTAATATAAGTCGGTGTCTTCTATATGAATTATTTAAAATCACTATCAGGTCAATCGGAGGTAAGGTCTATAAATCAAAAATAGTTTAATTTTTTGGGTGAGATAAATATTTCAAAAAAATCATCGGTTCATACCATATTTCTGACGGATATTTCCGAAAATATTATTTTGAATTGAGGATGTTCTTTATTTTCGATTGAATCGATTATTTTGGAAGTCGGTAACATTTCTTGTGTGTCATACGGCAGAGACATTAAGAAACCTAAAAATTTTGCGAGAATCCTCAAAGATTTTAAACATTTTGAATATTGCATTTTTGCTTCTTCATCGACGATTGTTCCTACAAATAAAATATTATTAAAAATATACCTCACAGAAAAAATAGTTATAAATAAACAAAAGTTACCAGAATCTTCATTTTCAGATGGAATCCATCCCGATTCTTCGAGTTTATATATTTCTTGTATTATCGCATTGATAAGATGTTCCCGGAAATTAGAATTACTCGAATGAATTATGAAGTTGCTGTGAAAAAATTAGTCGATAAATACAACGGAAGTTTTAATAGTTTTATCTCGATATTGATTTACCTGAAGAATTCTTCATATCCAGTAAAATTGGGCGGTGTGGTCAAATTATTTTGTTCCATAACCAAAACATGTTCAGGTAATGCTGCAGTTAATCTTTCTGTGAGTTTGTTCAATTTATCTTGATTGACTCCAGTGTTTCCTATAACTGATTGCAAATGAGCTAAGGTTTCGTGTTTTTCAGCTTTTTTCTAGAAAATAAAATATATATTATATAAAAAATATATAAACATTACAAAAAAAAGCTGAAATACCTCTTCAGTACACGTCACGAGCAATTGAGCTTTGAAAAGCCGTGCCAAATGAGTCAAGTTCGATGGACTACTACTCATGTTTACTAAAGATTTTATTTTAGGGGCTATTCTGTTATAACTCCATCCCGAAAGCTGGTGTTTTGATTCCCAATCTCTATAAAATGAAATTCATATTGAAAAAATTTCAAAATTAAATATTTTTTAAAAAGAAATATTACCTGTAAATTTCATAAAAACCATCACGTTGACTTTTGAAGGTTAGAAAGTCGCGTTTAGTAGGAAAATTATCAGCATTGTCCGTTTCACTTATAAAATATACGTTTCTATTCAAATTATCACAGATTGCCGGAGTCGTAGATTTTTTCTCGTCAATTGCAACTTTTTCGGCGAGCATCTGCGATAAACTTTCGGCGAAATCGGTAGAATACTTTTCAATATTGTAGTTTTTCAAAAAAAGTCGTAGTGAGTTTTTATCTAATATTACACTTAGGAAAAACTTTTGCTTTTCTAAACATGACAAAGCAAAGTAAATAACATTATGTACATTGTCGAATATCATATTTGAAGTATCACAGTTTACCGTTTTCTCCATTTCCAGTTCATCACAATTCGCTGTCTTAGTCGTTTCGGACAATTCTGTACAACTCAACGAATTTTCGCTTTGCGTTTCTATCATAATGAGAGATAACAAGTAATAAATTTCTGATAAAATGTTGGGTATCAAATTATAATCGATTATTACGGAAAACAATGATGAAAATATGTTCAAAATATCCATGTTATCGACTTTCTTTAAACAGAATTCAATGATGCATTTTTTTAAACTATTATTCAAAACAGGTACATTAATCGGAGCGCTGCTGGTCAAAATTTTTTTCGGTGTGCTGATTTGGTTGAACTTTTGTATGAGGTTAGTCTTTTCCTTTTTCAAAATGTCTCTTTCGGTCTCAAAGTTAGCACAATTCTCTGCTATTTGACAATTTTGAATTTTGAACGCATCATTTTGCTCGGCTTTGTCATATTTCACCCCGAATTTGATCGACGAAGTTCCGTTCATGTTAACATTCAATTGATCGTCATTTGGAAAGGTGTTATTCAATTTTGTGGGTTTGATGCGGCGACGATTGTTCCGCGCATTCGGTTTCGAATCGAAATTTTGATTAGGCGTCGTAAGTGTACTTGGAAACATTTGCCGATCTTCGATATTGAAAGGAACAATCTCATCGTTGACTGTATTATTAAAATTTGTGATTCTATTCGACGAATTTATCAAAGGATCGTTTAAGGACAAATTTAAGAATCGGTTTTTTTTCTTTTTGGTCGGCACAGTTTCTCCAGGGCTGCTTTTGTTCGTTGTCATGAAATCGGCTAAACAAATATTTCTCTGATTTGCAGATCTCCGATCTCTATGATGATTATTAGGGGGAGTGCTGAATTTAGAATTCGGCGTATTTTCATATGAACTTCTGATAGGAGTCGGAGTGCTAAATTTGTACAAAGAATTATCGATATCTCTAGATTGATTAGCGCTGATAGGAGTTATGGGACTGATACCGAAACTTTTACTGTACGAAACGTTTCTTTTAGGCGTCATAAAAATTTCAAAACTGTTCTTTTCCGACGACGAATCCAATGTGTCAGTTTTAGTTTTCGTTTTGACGGAAACATCATTGTTTTGCGGGGATTCGGGAGTTTCCACCCATTTATCTTCGCTTTTTGAATGCGATGCTAAATCCTGAATTTGAGATTTATACGGCGTCGAATATTTTCCTTCGAATACCTTTTCTTGACTTTTATCGTTGACGCGTTGATCTGATGAGTCATCTTTCAAATTTTGATCACTGCCAATTGAAACGTCGAGTTTATGAGAAAGAGCGAATGTTTCGAAGTTTTGGTTTTCGTTATTTGGAAGCGATTTAATGTTTTCGTCTGTATTCAAAATCCTGGGGAGTAATAATATGTAATCAGTATTAATTGTTGAAATATATATTAAAATGATTTGTATAATTAATTTACCCTTGAGTTTTAACTCTAATGTAATTGACAAAGTATGCTGAGAAATCACTTCTCGAACAAAGGTATTCTGAATCATCCTGAAAAAAGTGATGATTGGAATTTGAAATTAGAGTAAATTTTAATTATTTGAACATAATAATAGTGTGAATCCGAAATATATAAAGTACTATGAATAAAATAATCAAAAGTTACTTAAAATTCAAAATTTTTTAAATTATATATTTATAAAATTTTAGTTTTATTTTTATAAAAACAATAAAATAAATAAATAAATCCATCCAATGAATAAAAAGAAAAGAATAATATAAAAAAATGACACAATGAAAACAATGTTTCTAATAAAAATCAACATTTTCAACATTGAAATAAAACAATATAACATTTCAATACGTTATCAACATCTACAAAAATCATAATATAGACGAAGAAGAGCAAAAAGCAGACGACAATAAAACAACCTGTTGATCCTAATGGTCAATAAATGAAAAAGATAACACGGAGCTGTTTATGTGTATAGATATCGACAAATGTGTCATTGGAACGCCAGAAAAATTAAGAAGGACCTGCTGATTCGAAGATCCTTGCAACCAGCTGAGGATGTGATGGGAATCGGAAGGCGAATTGACAATACGCTGCAATAATTGTTCGCACATTGTCACCGAGGCCACCTGCCAGCTGCCACCATTGCTCACACTACTCAAATGTCACTTTGGCTCGCCATAACAGGTATTATTGCGACCTAATGTTTTTTGAATAAAACCGTTTATTTTTTTATTATCGGCGCGAAAATATAAGCTATTTTCAGGATGAACGTGTCGTTTCGATATTGAGTTTGGAAATGAAATTGAAAAATATCATTTATTTGGTGATGAGACGTTTGCTCACACTATTCAAATATCACTTTGTCTCGCCATAACACATGTTATGACCAGTGGTGTAATGGAGCCGGAACAATGCTCCGGCACTTTTTTAAATATGAGAAAAAAATTTACACCGGAAGAATGATCATTTATGTTTTGTCCACATGCACTCGAAAGAATAATTGTGACGAGTTGGTTCATTTCTATAGGGCTTTTATGACATCGTAACGAAATATTTATGTTTGTTTGAAACAACTAAGGATTAAAAAGGACTATGATGAATATGACATTACTTACGGGATTAACAATGTATTATAAAAATTACCTTTATTTTGACTTGATGTTTAAAAGAATCTTGAAAACAATTTTTTGGGGGGCGGGGAGAATTGAAAATTCCGGCACCACTTTTTATAGCACTACATCATTGGTTCTGACCTAAATGTTTTAAGAATGTAATCGTTTATTTTTTTATTATTGGCGCGAAAATATAAGTAATTTTCAGAATGAATGTATTATTTTGATGTTGAGTTTTGAAATGAAATTGTAAAATATCATTTATTTGGTGATGAGATGTTTGCGTAAATGATACTTGCACACACGACGCTGGGACACACCGAATCTATCGCACGATTCTAGAAAAAAATTAAAATATTAGGTGGAGTAATAAGTCTCGTCATATTTTTAAAGGTCAGTTTTAGAATTAGTGTTTTTGGTCTTTTGGTGAATCAAGACGCGTTAGTTTTTTATTTTCACAAGGAAATAATTTACTAAAAAGTTTTAAATATGGCCAAACTAACTATTTATCTTGTTAGCTCTCACTTTTGTAGAAAAATTTAAAAAAATTTGTAGCTCCAAAAAATACATTTAACATTTACCATAACATTTATTTGAAAGAGTACTTGTTTCGGAGATAATTAGATTAACAGAATTGGTACTATTTTGTATATATCCCTCAGCTAAAACTAAAAAATTTCAAGATTTTTTTTAATTTGTAAACAAAATGATTTATTAAAAAATAATTAATTTAAATTAAATTTGAATGCTTCCAATACATTTGATTTTGAGCCTGGACTCTTAAATATTGGACCCAGACTCTTCCTAACACCTCTTAAGACTTGTCCTAGATCTTTGGGACATTTGTTTAGGTATTTTTTATTGAAATTACAAATAGCTCATTATTTACACCCGATTACATAGAAATGCTAACCAATTTTCTGTCATTTTAAATAGAACAAATTGCATCAATTCGTACAATTATGTAAACAATAGATTGTTTGAAAAATATTAATTCGAAGTTCAATTTGATCAAAATGGCACAAAATTGAAAAATTACTCATATACAGAGCAAACGTGACTGTAATTGAAGTATAAAAAGTAGTGTGGTATTTGTTTGAACTGCATTCTGACAATTGTAAGTAAATTGAATACAAACCTTTATTTTTTTAATATTTGCTTAAAAATTATGACGTTTAAGATTACATTTCAGTTTCCAAATTAGTTTGAGGTTTATCGAATTTAAACAATAATAAAAATGTGTTTATTAAAAGGAAAAATATTACTTCTACTTTTTTTAGTGATACTCTCCGACTGCGCAGTATTTCGATTTTCTATTTTGATTCAGTAAAATACTGAAAAAATCAAAAATAACTTTACAATTCATATTTCAGATAGTAAAGAGGTCATCTGATTCAATCATTCAAAATCAGCTTAATGATGCTGTTGCTAAAGCAGGATTACCAGATCCACCCGATGCAGAAACAATACAAAGAATTATAGAAATTCTTCAAGCAATAGGCAGCCAAGTATTTAATATTACATAAAAATATTATCAAAAATGTTTGTTATGATAAAAATTGTATATTTTAGGTAATATCTGCAATCATCGGATAAATATCCGAAATATGTATCATAGCAAAATATATAGTGGAATAGATTTTATTTTTAAATAACACGAAGAATTGCACATTATTTATTTATAAATATACTAATTTGTGGTGAAATGATAAATAAAGTATACTTGAAAACAGAATCGATAAAAAGACAAACTTCAAATTTCAATTACTGTGCATATTTTCCGGAATATCGAGCATTAAGATTTCTTAGTGCATTCCTTAAATTTTCAAGTATACAAAATGGGAATATTGAATAGTTAACACTTTCTGGATGCACTTGATATATTCAAACAAAGGGTGAATACAAATTAATGCAAATAAGTACTCAAGACTCGGAAAGAATACTTGACATCGCACCAGCGATTCGTAGAGAGCGTAAGATAATTAACACATTATGTTATTATGTAGTTTTATTATCATAAAATATAACTGATCATAAAAATGGATATTTAATTTTGTTTGTCTTTTTAAATTTGATAAGATTATGGGCACAATAAAAATAATAGATACTTCAAATTATTAAATTGTTTTTTAAAGGTTTCCTGAATTTAAAATTTATGTCACAAATAGAATTTTTTTTAAAATATTGATTAATCATGAAAAATTTCAAATTAATTTTATAAAAATTTGTGATTATTTGGGTTCAGAAAAATAAAAAATATTCTATCTTCACATTCGATTATAGTTTCTGAATAGACTAATTAATTTTAATGAAAGTTTAAGAAAAAATTATATTGGGAAAACTTTGTATGGATTCAGGAATGTTTTAAATAGGAATATGTAATGTGAAGCTCGAGGATATTTATGAGAACAAATTACAAAATGTTGTATCATTGATAAAATACACTCATTGGGATCAAATATGATTGCCGAAGTTTTAGATTCTTATTTAGAGTGATCAAGGTTGATTTGAAAATCAATAATTATGAATGTTATGATTTATTAATGTTTTGTAATTCTCCAATATGAAATAGCATTAATTTGATATGTGCTTTGGTTTCTGCACTCTTTTGAATCAGCGATTCAGAAACTTCTTCTAATGCTTTGATTCTAGCATCGATATATTTTAAAGCTTCTGGTTTTGAGAACTCCAAATAATGATTGAGTCCAATATCGAAAAGCATCGTCGATGGATCCGACACTTTGGCTTGAATATAAAAATTACATCCTATGTCAACTTGTGTTTTAAATCCGTCTTTGAAAATTTCTTCATTTTGCAGAACTTCAAGCGATTTCTTTATTTGAATGAATTCTGCTATTTCGCTGTTAATTTTCTGTAAACGTTCTTCGATGATTTTTAAATCTTCTTTGAGTGTGTCATTTATAAATGATTCATAATGAGACACAATCTGTGGGTCACTTTGATCCAACATGGTATAGAAATATCTGTAATTTAAATAAATGTGAATATGAAATGTGTTGCATACATAACCTTAAAGTTTAATAGTGAAATGTTCGCTATGGAATTATATACAAATATGAATTGAGGTTTATCAGTTTTTTTTGAAAAAGATAAAAATACTCACAAATATAAAAAAAACAATATGTTTATTTTGAAAAATATAGTTGACAGCTCTTTGACGGAACATGAACTACACAAACCAGAATTGACATTAGTCGTAAGAACTTGATACTCGGCCATTATTTTTGTTCAGAAATAAATGTGTAGTGCAACATTTTTTTACTTTTCTATGTTTTAATTTTGATAAATATGTGGCTTTTATTTATTTAGTGCTTAAAAATATGGTTTTAGCAACAAAATTTTGATGAAAATTTTTTGGAATTTCTAAAAATAATAAATTCAATGAGGATCTAATGAAAAGATTGTTGTTCAATATTTTTTATTTATATTTATTTCCTTATAACTTTTATACAAGTTTTTTTTCAATCAACATATTCATTAAAAATTGGTTTTAAGGGAAATAATATGCCAATAGTAGAGTTCAAGATTTTGTTATACATAATTATTATAATAAAATAGACACATTAATTCTTGAATAGATATTGGAAACAAAATCATATATAAAGTTTATATTTATATATATTTGGGTAGTATAGATTCAGATTTTGAAAATATAAATGAAAAAAACTGATTTATTTAATTCTTCCAAATCAGTAATGAAAATATCAGGAATACCTATGTTTAACTATGTTATGTAAAAATTAGTAATAATATTAAATGTTAATAAGAAAGTAATTGAAATTTTTGTTTTTCTAGCATTTAACCATGAAGTCAACGAGATTTTACCTACAATAAATATTCGAACATTAAAATGTAAATATATAATAATATAAATTACATAATATCACATATGCAAGGCATTTCAAAAAAAAAAAAAATAACAACAAAGATAGTTTTTAGTGAAACAATTGATCAAAATTTTTAACTTTTTGTGAAACTAATCAATCAAAATATCTACTATTAAACTTTTATATTTTGCCATTCAGAGAAGTTTTTTATTAAATGAAGTAAAATTCCTATGTAAAAAGAAAACACTATACATATTTGAAACATGTTACTTTCATTAAAATGTAATTTTCATCATTTTTTTAATGAAGTTTTTTTTAATTTAATAAAAATTATACAATAAATAGAAATTTTTTTTTATTACTACAACCAAAATAAATAAAATTGATATTATGTAATGGATGGTTTATGCTTAAGTTTAATAAATATATACTCCGAAAAAATACTTTTCTGAAGTAAATTTAAAAAATACGAATAGTAAATATTTATTTCCTTCATTCATGGACGTCTTAATTTTATGGACATCGATAATATATAATTAATAAATAAATCACATATTTTTTAAAATTTTACAAGATGAAATATAACACACAAATAATAATTTATGACCACAGCATAAATTAATATTGAATTTAACAAATAATTGTTTTTACTTATATACAAATATGTACTTATATTAATATTTACATTTAATCTTTAAACATTGAGGATTTTAAAAATAATCAATTTATTAAATACATGTATTATGTAGTAACATATTAATATAAATTCGGATTACAATCACAATTTAATAATAAAAATTAATATAGCATTATACGTTCATCCTAAATTTTATATAAAAACTTTTACAATGAAAAAAAAAAACAATGTGTTGATCATTCATTTTTCATTGTAAAAGCTATTTAAATTAATATACATTGAAAAACACTTATCAGTTACCAATCACATATTTCAGCGATCAAAAGTTTTAATATTCTGCAGGGTAGTTTTGTAAAACAAGAAGCATCAACAAATAAATTTTATATTTTTACATTTAATTGACTACCAAATACATTATTTACTTGAAAACTTACAATTACCGTTAAGATAGATCAAAGAGAATAATAAAAAATATATGTATGTTATAAAAAATATAGTGGGACAAATGTCAAAAGTAAATATTATTGATTTAACAATTTTTACTTCCGACATGATATTGTATATTACAATGAATATGTAATTATTTAAATTTAATGTTAATATGTATTTATATATGAATTCAATGACATGTTCTTAATCCAAATTTTATATATTTTCAAAAAATTCCAACATGAAATATGACACGTTATAATGTTTAGTAGAAGATTGTGTAATATTCATAATGTTTAGTAATTACAAAATCTTAACCAAATTATAATAATAACTTATCTAGTAATTCGTTTCGATTTTGAAGAGGTACATAATATAAATAATATTTTTTTCAAAGGAGTAAAATAAAAATCGTTATTTCATTGTGCATTTGTGGTACTGGTTAAATTTAAAATATTTTTTAAATAAAGCACAAATTTATATACAATATTACATCCAACAGTTTTTTTTTGATAAAAATCGATTCGCATATATGTGATATGAATTTGCAAAAAATTTTATCACCCGTTGTATTTTCCAAATATTTTTCAATTAACGTTGCTTCATTTTTTCTGCTCCGACATGTTGATGTAATTCGAGATGATTGGAGAGCTGAAAAAATAAAATAAAACATAGAATTTGAACAGATTTAATATAAAATTTTTAATATAAACATAAAGAACATTGATATAATTGATATTGGTACTGGTTAAATTAAATTACTATTTCAATTATTATCTTCATCTGTCTGGTTAAAAAAAATGTATTGATTATTTCGTGATTTTTATAATTCTATGAATGTATTGTTAAGTATATATTTTTAAACATACAACCGAAAGCAAAAATCTGGATCATTAAAAGTGATTTAATTTTATTATTCGATAATTATACGTTAAGCATATTGAGTCTATTTGTATGCCAGGCAGTTCAAAACTTCTTTCGAAAAGGAAACTTCTCGGAACGGTCGTTAATTTTCATTTTTATTGCATTCTACTCGTATAACATATATAAACACGTATGAAATATGAGTCAAAATTGTTTTTATATGTTACCGTTAATGTCTGAAGATTTTTTCTAAAGAAAATTGTCGTTATCACAAGAAAGACACGTGTTTTAAATATTTTAAAATATTTTAACGCATTCGTATAAGTTTTTTTTTTTAAAGAAAATTAGGTAAAGGTGACAAATAGCGTCGTCAATTATTTACCAAACTTATTATCTTTAAGAATGGGGGATTTGAAATTCAAATCCAACCGCACAACGCGCCTTCCGCGCGCCCCAACACACGGCCATGTCCGACTACTGCGAAATTACCCGAGTCCCACCTATCGGCACCGTTGCATTTCGAATTATACACTGTGCGCGGCATAAAACCTGAACGCACACGAGCCGGCCATAGCCCCATAAAAGAAATCACATCAAACATTATAATTTACGGTTTGCTTTGTACGCCCCGAAGTTAACTGCGCAACTTTTTTATGGTTTCAGCGAGCGGCGTTTTATGATCGCCGCCGCCACCCATCCACCAGGTCCTCGGGTCTACCCTCAGACAGGATGGTCTTCGGATCCTCGTTCGTGTCCGGATTATGTTGTCCAAAGTGGTAGTAATGGGAACGTCTTTTTTCAAATAAAACTTTTGTAGAGACGTTAGTATTTAAAAAAATAAAGGGACGGATCAAGGAAATTAGTAGAATGGGAGCCATTTGTAATTTGTAATACAAACATTTTTTCTCAATAATATACGCTAATAGATTAGCACCTAATAGTGAAAAAAGTTAAATCAATGCTGCCAATTCATTTTTGCATACATTTAGGATGCTAAAACCCTATTTAACCACTGCTGGCAGATCCAAGATGGGGACAATAGAGCAGTGGGGGTAATGACCCGTAAATTAGATAATTCGATTCATTTTTTTGGTGACCAAGCGATAATTACACACACGGTACCTAAATTTATACAAAAGTGAATTGGCAACATTGACTTGACCTTTTTCCACTATTAGGTACAGGTCTATTAGCTTACGGTCCAAAAACGATTGAAAACCATGTATGTGCTACAAATGACATTTCTATGAACTCTCACCAGATGTCTCCCACATTGTACCTTATGCAGATAAAACAATTTTTAAACCGCACCATATTATTGGAGCAAACAAATACAACGTTCTAATTAATCTTATTAAATTTAGATTTAATAAACAAAATGGCCGAGTATTTGATAAGAGAAATTGAAACATGTCAATTACATCTCGAAGCAAACACATAAAATTGGGTTAATATTAACAACAGTTTATGCAATGATGTTTTATGCAAAAATCTATTTAAACATAAAAAAGCAATCGGATTTAGTGCGAAATATTCGCACGTGTGATTCACGACAAGAGCGTTCAACAATCACGCAATGGTATTTTCTCGAATCGTAAATATCGTATCGCATAAATCTTGTCGCAATATAAACTCGCATTATTATGGATGTTTCGGTTTTGTATTTGTTGCAATATATTTATATTATGGGCTCTCGCAATATGGCCGAGAGACGCGTTTAATGTTTAAGAATATAGGATTACGACTGTTGCGGGAGTCGATTGGATATCCTACTTTTATGCGACAGGATTGTTAAGGATATGAAAAGGGTGCGATTTGTCGGGAAGGCGAAACAAGTGTGAAATATTTCGCATAAAAAATGAAAATTGTTAGAGATAAAATTGAAATTTGATCGGTAGTTTATAATGTGAAAATAAAGTGATTAATCCATTTTGTGAAGGATTTTGACATTGTATAATATATCAAAAACGTTTAATGGTTATACGAATGTTCGCTACCAAAGCATTCATAGAACGAATTTCGAACACCGAAAGTTGATTGCTATAGTTTTCCTTCCGCGCCATTTTCATCCCCGTCGTTTTCACGCCTTGGTTTTCAATTACGGTTTTTACACGTTCTTAAATGATTCTCCATTTAAAATTTCGTATAATCGTTAATTCAAGGAGCAAAATCTATAAATAATGAGCTGAGAACGATTGGTCGAAAAAATATTTTCATGAGCAACAAGGGGAAAATTAAGGTTGAAAATTTTCCTCTTAAGGTTTGAATTTTTTTGTAGCAAAAACTTATTACCCAAAAGAAAATCGATTATGACTTCCCTGAACGCCCAGAGATGGCGCGCATCATACATTTCAAATTTCCACAAAATTTTCCCGGAATTTCCTCGACTTTTCCATCATTTTAAAACGAACACAAAGCACATACACATCTGATATACGTTTATGCATACAGCCTGCATCCCCCAGTGCAGCCGGCTGCAGGTAGCGCAGTTCCGGGCGGATTTAATGCGTCAAGTTTTAACGGCGGGGCTCGAGTTGCGGAGCCGCTAACTAACGGCGGCGCCCGTTTAACGACCGCGAGCGACCGAATACGTAACGACTAATACCTCGGAACGTATAACGCGCGAAGCGTATAAAGCAGCGGATATAAATTCGCGAATGTAGGTTATGTAGGTACGGCCGGGTCGTTTTGACGTTTGATAGTTGCACACTCGGCCGCCGGCGGCGCCGCGGTCGCGAATCGCCGTCGTAATGGCGGATGGTCTCTTGTGCGTTTTGTTTCGCTTTTATGCGGTTTTTCGGTGTTATTAAAATTATTTGCTGTGCGGTTTGTCGGGTTTTCGATCGGGGTGGAGTTTGGGGGGGTGATGGTCGTGTTGGTTAGTTATTAGTGCCGTCTGTGGGCTTGGAAATTTAATTATAAAAAATTTTCAGCAGGCATAGGAAATGATCGAATAGATTCCGGAAAATTCTATTTCGGTTTAATGGAAAATTCAATATTTACGTGTTTAATATACGTATTCTATATTATCATAATAGGTAAAAAGCACTTATAAAATATTAACAAAGGGATAAAGTAAACTGCACATTTTAATCCGAAAACGCGCGTTAAAATTTAGTTCATGTTCTTGACGGTAGGGGCGCTGGACGGTAGGAGCGCTGGACGGGAGGGGGTCATTTTGACAGCTGGCACTTAGAATTCGAGATCCTACAAATACGTCGACGACGAAACTGTCGACGCCCTTCTTCACGATACTTTTTCGACGACCACGACGACGCGGATTCCTCAGCCATCCAGACGTTGTGACGTCATGTTCTGATTGACGACCATCAGCCCTT
>JAOXNN020000021.1:1429985-1471310 GCA_028571205.2 Hydropsyche betteni | reverse complement strand
TAGGTACATTATGTTAATCTGAATCGTTAATGATGAGACGTCTTTATTATAAAGAGGAAAATTTTTTCGATATATGGGGCGCACGCCTCCGCCCCCGCGCCCGCCGCTCGCATGACGGCCGAGCATGGCATCCTCGGGGGGGCGCGCCGGGGGCCCGCGTGAGGGGGGCGGAGGCCGCCGGGGGCTGCGCGCTCGCCCCGCCGAGACGGCCGTGTGCAGGTGAAACGCGATGTCGCCCGTCTGAACCGTGCCCCTCGAGTGCGCGCTTATCGTGATACATTTATATATATATTCCCTTTCGTCCTGTCCGATTTTTCCGGCTAGTGTGAAAATGCAGAAGGAGAACTGCGGCAGCAGCGAGGGCCAACAGTACGTTGGGCCTTACAGGCTCGAGAAGACGCTCGGCAAAGGACAGACAGGTAATCGATCCAGGAGTTTTCCGGTTTCGGTCGACGATGATGATGATGATGATGATGATGATGATGATGATGATTGAACCTTTCCGATGATTGCGTCAAGGCTCTATCTCTTCCTGATTCGAAATTTTATATGGGCGCACCGATTACAAAATGCGAAATATAATATGAGTTCGCCTACAACTGTAATATTGTAGATAAAACCTTGGGAAATGATCGTCAGCACATCTACTGCGGAAAAGCCTCGTGAGTGGAAAGGGTTAGTGTGCGTGGAGAGTGGGAAATCTTGTTGTTGGTATTGTCTTGGTTTTTCCGACGTTTTCGTATCCGTGTTTGAAATTGTTGAGGTCTACGGCGTAGAGGGTTCGCTACGTTGACGTTCGCTGGTGGCGGTTCTGTGAAGGCGATATCAATCGTTGTCAGAAAGAGGGATATTGGTAAACTTAATTTTACTGATTATTTTTAATTTTGGAAATTATGTCGAGAAATATTAAGAAAATTTTTTGAATGTTTTAAATTTACTTACATATTAATATAAATACATATAAATTTACCTTCATATGAAAAACAATAAGATATTTATATCGCATACATTTAAAAAGTTGTGTTTTTAGCCCTTCCTCCTAAAAATATCCTAGCTACGACATTCATACGCTATATTACAGTAAACCCTCTATAACGTCCGTCCCCCCTATATTGTTCAAATTCTATTTTTTTTTTCAAATGTATTTGAAACAAGCAGTTAACACGTAAAAATATATAAAAAAAAATATTAAAATTGAAAAACCTTAACCTCCTATATAACGTGGAATCTTTCATGACGCTATGGGTTTACTATATTTTATTTTTTTATAGAGAAGGAAAATAAACATATTTTTAACAAGCGTCAAAGATCATTGACCTTTTGATATTCAATATTTTTTCTAAAACAATTTTCCAAATCAAATTATGTGAATTATTTAAAAATAGATCATCATAATTGCTACACTAATTTATGGATAGGTTATTAATAAATTGACATTTTCAATGAAACATACATACATGTATATGCGTGGAACTTTTTTAAAATAAAAATAAAATGGTAATCAGTTAACCTAAATTCTCACAGTATCGATTAGATTCAATATTAAATCTTTAAAAAAGATTATTTATTAATCGTAATAAAGCACCTATGACACAACGAAAATATCGGATAAATTATGTATATTTAAAAAAAATTATCCAATTTTTATATGAAATTTCATCAAAAACCATCATCATGATCGTCTGAAACAATTAATATGATTGTCAGTTCACAAAATTCGTATCAGATTCTTATAGAAGTTTAACATCAAAACCAAAATTTATGATTTTTTTTATGAACACTGATAAAACAGTAAAACACTTTATTTAAAATTACAGGTCTAGTGAAGCTGGGTGTCCATTGTGTATTAGGAAAAAAGGTGGCTATTAAAATAATAAATAGGGAAAAATTAAGTGAATCCGTTTTAATGAAGGTATAATTTTTTTCTGTTATATGGAAATTGTGGAACATAAGAACATAAATATTTACCATTTGCAGGTAGAAAGAGAGATAGCTATTATGAAATTAATAGACCATCCTCATGTCCTTGGTCTTTCGGATGTTTATGAAAATAATAAATATTTGTGAGTCAATTGATTTTATCCATTTGAACATTTACACTTTCATTACACTATAATTTACACAATTCCTACAAAACAAATTTCAGGTACTTAGTCTTAGAACATGTATCAGGAGGTGAACTCTTTGATTATTTAGTGAAAAAAGGTAGATTGACGCCGAAAGAAGCCAGGCGTTTTTTCAGACAAATTATTTCAGCACTTGATTTTTGCCACAGCCACTCTATATGGTTAGTTATTTATTTATTTTTTGCATATTTTTTCACGTGCACAATCTCAAAATGTGTTCATTTTCAGTCACAGAGATTTAAAGCCAGAAAATTTGCTATTAGATGAACGTAACAATATAAAAGTTGCCGATTTCGGCATGGCCTCTTTACAACCGGCAGGTTGTTTATTAGAAACTTCTTGTGGATCGCCTCACTATGCATGTCCTGAAGTTATCAGAGTAAATAAAAATATACATTTTTTATATATAAATGAAAATATCGGAGATTCAATGTCATTTAACGCTTTCAGGGAGAGAAATATGACGGCCGAAGGGCAGACGTATGGTCATGTGGTGTTATTCTTTACGCTTTATTAGTAGGGGCTTTACCGTTTGATGATGATAACCTAAGACAACTCTTGGAAAAGGTTAAACGTGGAGTGTTTCATATTCCACATTTCGTGCCACCCGATTGCCAGGCGTTATTGCGTGGTATGATCGAAGTAAACCCTGATAAGAGATTAACGGTTCGTATTTGTTGTGCTGAGTATTCATAAATACTGTTATTCTAATGATTTTATTTTGAATGCAGTTAGCTGATATAAATAGGCATCCATGGGTGACGGCTGGAGGAAAAGGTGAACTTGAATTAGAGTTACCCATGATGGAAGTGGTACAAACGCACATTATTCCGTCAGTAGAGGCTATGGATCCTGATGTACTTCAGGTATATTTTATCAAATGAATTAGAAAGTACTTCCTTTGACGCATAATTTTAATATATGTTACTTTTTAGGCAATATCAAGCTTAGGCTGTTTTAAACATAGAGAAAAATTAATACAAGAACTATTAAGTACTAGGTAGAAATTAAAAATTGAAATATTTAATTGTATCATCAAATATGTTAGGTTTAATTAAATTATATTTGTTTTATTGCAGTCATAATACTGAAAAGGTCATATATTTCTTACTTTTGGAAAGGAAAAGACGAAGACCTGCCTTTGAAGATGATACTGATTCGTTACTTCGAAGTAGAGCCGTAGACAGTGGAGACCCACCCAGAAAAAGAATCGATACCTGCAAAGTATAAATTTTGAGATTTTTTTCTACATTTCAAATGTATTTCAGAATCAATTATGTGGCCGTCTGTTTTCAGCTGAATGGGCAATCTACTATTCAGTTTGGTCAAATAAGTGAAGGTTCCCCTCTCACTCCGAGAAGACAACAATACAAGTAATTCATCAAACAAAAAAACGCTATTATCTTGAAATATATATATAATCGATTATACAATCGTTCCAGTATGCTATCGTGCAGACAGCCCGGAAGTGGCAGAAGGTCGGCAGGTGGAGAAGGGCGAAGATCACCGTCTACAGCCACTCATTCGACGTCTGCGAGTCCAGCCAGATCAAGTGCCTCCAGCCCGCTCCACTTCTCTCATCAAGGTTTGCATATTCAAATTTTGCATTAGTCTTTTATTCAATCGGTGGTTGAAACTTCGATTTTTCTCAGGACACGGCCATTCTCACCGAGTTTCTTCCCTCGGAGGAACGCCTCCGTCACCTATGTCACCGCAAACTCATGGTTAATATAATAAATATATTATCGATTTGATCACATGAATTTTCATTGACGATGAAATGTCATTGCAGGTGCCACTTCTTTATCAGCCGGTCAGAGTCCGAGTAGTACTCCGAGAGAACATCCTCCATCGCACTCTCATCATCACCAACGTGCTAATTCTACCGGACCTACAATTAGCCTAAATATAAGTAAGTAAAATATTAAATATTTTAGCTGAAATGATAGTTAATATTTTCAAATTAAAGATAGATGGAGTGATAGTTATGAAATTTTATTTTCTAATTTAAAATTGATCAAAAATTGCTGTAATGGCTAAATTAGATTATTATTTTATAAACATAAAAAAAAGTTTTTCTTGATTTTTGATATCATTAGTAAAGATAATTTTCAAATAGGTACAATGAAAATTTTATCATTTTGTACACTAACTAATATATTTCGAACTTTTGTATATAAATACAGTAATAATTTTATTGTCACTCGGAGTCCGATGTTGCTAGGTTGAGGTTCGGCTGAAAACCTATGAGTTCAGTCTGTTTTCAACAGTTGTTGAGAATTGCATTTTCCGATTGTTGAAAATCTAGTGTATGAAAAGTTAGATATTTCCCAAGAGGAAATAATAGACATTCATGTCTAGTCTTCAGGGTAAATACATACAATGAAGCTTTCCACCGGGTGCAACAACCAAATAAATAGCAGCGAATATGGCTCTGTCATTTTTTTTTTCTATATCAATTATATAATTTATTTTTTTAATTTTAGCTGGAGATCCTAGTGAAGGTGTAATTATAATCAATGACTCTCATCTGCTTCCTCCAAATAAAGGAAACTCGAGTGAAATGAGAAATTCTTCAGCGAGCGGAAGCAATAGTGTGAAATCAGGTGGAGCGTCACCGACATCTCTTGCAGGGAGTGATATTTCTTCAAGAGGCTAGACATCTGATTATATTATAATTATTTTGTAACAAATATCAGTTATGATTAACTGTATATTTATTTTTAGATGGCAGAGAAAGATGTTCACTCCCCGGAAATACTTCTCAAACGAGCGGAACGAGCGGAATGTTTGGAAACCTTGGAACATTAACAGGTGGATAAAGCCTTCAATAAATTCAATATACGAAAAATTAACAATATATAAAAATTTATTCGTATTTTAGGAATGGTGTTAACACCTCCTGCGTCACCCACTCCGCCACATTGGAGAGCTCGTTTAACGACTATTAAAAATTCGTTTCTTGGCTCACCTCGCTTCCACCGAAGAAAAATGCAGGGTATGTACTCTACACAAAATTGCATATTTCTAATGCATATTTTTTTTTACATATGTTTTAATTTAAAATTTGTTTTTACAGCTTCATCTGAAGAAGTTCACTTAACCCCTGAATCATCACCGGAATTAACTAAAAAATCATGGTTCGGATCATTGATGGCTACAGAAAAAGATGAAACATTTACAGTTTTAGTGAAAGGGAAACCGTTAGCAACAGTTAAAGCTGATCTTATTCATGCATTTTTAAGTGTATGTGTCTTTTTTGTTTAAATTTTTAAATGACTTAATCAAACTTCACTAACGCTTATAATATTTACAGATAGCTGAATTATCTCACAGTGTGTTGAGTCCGATGTCGTTTAGAGTGGAATATAAAAGAGGTTCGACTGCACCGGCAATGTTTCAAAGGCACGTCAGGTTTCAAGTGAGTTCTAACAGATTATTATATTTTTCATATACCAAATATTTTTTTTTTTTATATTTTATAGAAAATTATATTTCAGGTTGACATTTCAACAATCACAAAACAAGCTGGTGAAAATGGAAAAGAATATTTGTATGCCATCACATTCACTCTACTTTCAGGTATTGATTAAATATTAATAAATTATCATGAATCGTATATCATCTTGAATTTTTTTAATACTTTAGGGAATATACGACGCTTCAGAAGAGTTTGCGAACATATACAAGGATGTGTCTGTCGACCGATCGGAGGATCCGGATCTAGACCAGCTCCACCACGTTCTCCGCGAGCTCCTCGAAAACATCCACCTGGACATTCATTAGGTTGTAAAATATATTTATTTTGAAATACAAATTAAGTGCAATATAAACTTACAATGTTATTATTTCAGGAGGTGCTGAATCTACGAGTGAAAGTTTAAGTGGTGGATCTACGGATAGCTGTGATAGATTGCAAGCGCCACGACAGGTTTTTACAAATATTTCAAACTATATTCAACAATTTCATTCCAAATTTTATTATTGCTTTATAAATTTTTAGTTGGAACCTACTGATCTCGGCAGTTGTGATTCTTCGGTATTTGATCAGGTCAAAAGTCCGACTTCGCACTCGTCCATGGATGGTGTCCACCAAGTATGTATTTATTTGAAAAGTCTAATTTATTTACACTGTGCTTCAATGGAAATTAATTATTTTAATTTCAGAATGGTGAAACTGTAGATTCTAATAACGGAAACGTTTCAAGATATACAAGCCAAAATCAAAATGGATCGTCTTCGTCTGTAGCATCTTGTTCAAATCCCGTTAGTGGAGGATCTTTTAAAATGCATGTCAGTAGAAAATGCACTGATTTTCTTGCAGTCACTTTATATTTAAATAAAATTCATGCACACATAACAACCTTAAAATAAAATATATATTGATATATGATCTTTTTATAGTGTGGAATGAAATCCGGTACTCCAAATTCAAGAAGGGCATCTTCTGGGTCAGGAGGAGGAGGAACCTCAACAAGGCCATCGACAGCTTCTAGTTCTTTAGATCAAGGAGCATTGCGACGTGCATGTAGAGACAGCGATAGAAGTAATTATGATTACTTACATTCATATAATCAAATGTTATGTAAAATGTTTCATTAATGAAATTTACAGGCCATACAAAAAGATCTTCTTCAGAATGCAAGGAAACGTGGCGAGGGATGAGCGGCAGAGAAGACAGTCCGTGTTCGCGTGAACATCAACATCAACATCATACTCCAGATCATCATCAACATATAAGTTTATCCAAAGGTTCAGATCAAGCTTAGTGATTAACATACAAAACACCAATAAAAAATTGTTATTTTTCCATTACATTTTGTATACAAAAATTGTGTACACATTTGAAATATTTGATAATAACAAATACATACCATCGATTTAAATAACGTACCATTAAAATATGAACAGTTTCAAAATATATTATATATACATATATACTGTTTAATAGTCGTGGTTCATATATAAGTTTGGCACGATTGAAAACTATAATTCAATATAGACAGATATTATATGATATTATGAAATTTTCTCTTTTAGTAATTAATATGGTGTTCAGTTCTATAAATTAAAAAACAATTGGGAAAAAAATACTTGAAAAGCCTTTGAAGTCAATTTTAAATTGTAGCTAAATTCTTTATTATAATAATTAATACGCAATTTTTTTTCTAATTTAATATTCAGAACTCAAAAATATTGCAAAGGCATTTTCATTATGGAATTAAACTAGATTTTTTTTACATAAACCGAACGAATTTACATGGTGGATCTTTATACTTTGATACAAAAAAAAAAGATTTTTGATTTGAAACCGTGTGTTGGTTCGAAAGAAATGTAATAGTTTGTTGTTCAATTCTCAAGCAAACTTAGCACGTACATTTTCCACATTACTTTGGTATGTTTATAATTCAACGCATGTATGTGTTAACGATGATGCCGTACCTGCGTAACAAAATCAGTTTTCGAAACAAATTTTTTATCATAAACCAGAACAATGGCTAATTTATATATCAATGAATAAATCGGCCGTTAAAAAATTAGCTTTTTTACATAAAAAATATATATATGAATATACATATTCAAAAGTAAAATGCGTTAAATGTTTAAAATTAATAGTGCTGTAAACGGTCATGGGTTTATAGTGATAATGGACCTGTTTATTGAGAATCATATTAAAAATGCCTGCCATGTGTGTGTTATAAATAAAGTAGTGGTTTTAATGCGAGAAAAAAATGTATATGAAACTGTATATTAAAAAAAAAATTAAAAACTTGTGTACTATAAAATTAAGACTAGACAAAATGAATCGCTTTGGAGCATGTGTTGAAGTTGTTTGAACGATAGTGTGTAAAAAATTTATTATCTCTCGTTGATTTTTTTCTTTGATATGAAAAAATGTTTTCCGTTTTGTACATGATGATTTTTCGATTTAGATAAATGAATTTTATGTGTTATTGCGTTGCATTCAGATTGAATTTGTACAAACGTTATTGTCCAAACATGCTGAATTTCGGTGTAATAAAAGATTGACTAGTTATAGAATTTTAGAGATTCGAATGAGACGTCGCGGTGAAAACAATAAATACAAGACATATAATTTTTTTGTAAACAAAAAATATAATATTTACACTGCGAAACCGTAAGCATAGTGAAAAAAAATTAGTAAATTTCAATACATATTATATATTTTTTATTTGGAATTTTAAAATCAGACAAATTCTGATAGTAAGTGTGCATATATTTTTTTAAATTGAACCAATTTGAAAAATATCAAAGGTCAAATGGTCTTTTTTTCAATTTTGATATTTTGAACAAAATTCTTCTATCATATCTCGCTATGCACCGATTTCTTTATATATCACAGAGAATCTATACTCCAAAGTGAAAATAACCCAGTCGATAAAAACATTTTATCTTAAAAAACTAAAACCTAACCCAAACCCATCCTTTTTTGTATGAAAAACAAAAATACAGATTCACTGATACACTTTGACTATAATACACCTATCGATGAAAGTGTATTCAAAATGTGAAATCCCTTAAACATCAGTGAATGTTTAATTCCACTGATTGTTCACTTTCACTGACATGTTATTTTATGTTTACGTGATTATTTGTTTATTGTGATGTCGAATACATGTGTATGTATCAATGTGTTAAAAGTGATGCTTTTCTAGTCAACAAGATATTAAAAATTAACTCATTATCATTCAAAGATTCAGAAGTTACCGTGTTAATTAAATGTGAAATAAATTTTATTAATTTGATGTATAAGATTTGTGAAGAATCATAATAAAATATATTTTGTCCAAAGAAGGCAATTAAATTTAAAAGTGAATGAATGTGACAGATATCATAGATTAAATTTTATTTTATATAAAAGTTGTGTACGTCGAAAAAAAAAACATAACACAATCATGCTATTACAAATCAAATATAATTTTTGTGAAGAGTGTGACTTATTTAAATTTACTTTATTTTTGTTGATATTAGATTTTTAACTGTTTTTATACACATTAATATATTTTTATATTATATTTGTTGAAGCAATACATATATTATGTTTGTATTTTACGTTATTATTTATCGCAGATAGGATTGTGTTAAATGTTAAATTGAAAATCCTTCGATTACAAAATATTGTGTTTGTAATTATATATTACATATTGAAAAATTATATGATTCACACCAATAGATATTAGAATTTTTTAAATAACTCAAATAAAAAATATTTTCTATATTAGCTTACTTGAAGCTTCGTTAAAGGCATGCCGATACAGATATAAACGAATTCAGATTCATACAAGTGTTGAATGTCACAAATTTAAAAAATATTCAATTTGAAATCTGTACTAGCTTCAATAAACGTAATTACATGGTAAAAATGATAAAAGTTTATAAAAAAAATTAACAAGTATGTATGAGCACGTATTTGAACACTTTTATGAAGTTATAGTGTGAATGTGACAACGCTTTTAAATGTAAAACTAGTATAACTTCAAATTATGAAATTATTATTCATTTCAGATCCATGGTGAGGCAATATTTTTCATTATTGTTCGTTTTTTTTTAATATTCAAAAATAATTCAGCTTGTGTTATAATATGACAGTCTCACACATGTAAAGATATATCAAATATTTTATTATGTAATTATTAAGATATTGTGCAATATATATTTGCTCGAAAATTGTAATTTTGCATTGTATAAATACTGATTGATAAATAAATGAAAAATTATTTAAGTTTTGTTTATACTACTGGAAAAAGAGATGAGTTTTACATGAATTTTTACTTTATAGATTTCATCATCGTATCTAATTTATATCAAAATTTGGTGATGGCTTCAGCCCAACTCTTCGATGAGAACCAAAGAGACCTTGTATAATAATGGCCGTTTTATAAGTTTTCGGCGATTGATTAATCCAATTTATAAAAAGTTTACAACAAAATAAGATATAACATTCCAGCGTATCATAAGAAGTACTGCCATCTTTTCTAACATACTTCGTACCTATTGCAGTATAAAGTAAACAGTTTTATGTCACATTTATTTACAGATCACATAGTTTTTTGCTTTATTTCAATGGAAAATCAAGCGTTTAACCAAACTAAACCATCAATGATAGTATTTGAAAAACAAAACACAATAATCTAAAAAAACGTTATATTTGAATAAATGCACAATTTATATTGTATTCACAAAAGACGGCCACGACAATTAGCAGCTCCACATTTACAATAAATTACTTTTCCAGGAACACTACCGATATCGTAATTATAATTCCATGTAAGTTCGGTACCAGTACGAATATGTTCTAAAGCGAAGAAAGCTACCCAAGGAAAACGAGGATCGTGTGTATCGACAAATACATTTTGAACAAACACATTCGGTGAACAAGAATGCTGAAATTAATAAATTTTATTGAGTGACAAGTTTATTACGGGTAATAATCATAAATATAACTTACATTTAAGTAACGTCCGATGTTGCCAGTAACTCTTGCATCCATGATGAAACATGCATCATCATCACCATAAAAAGAACGTACAGATCTACAAATGAAAAAATAATTTTCAGACATGTACAAAAGCAAAATAATAAAATAAAATACTAACTTAAAACGCGGCACGTATTCATCATCGTCGAATCCTTCAGGAGCGGCAAATCTCGAAGGTTCTCTTATAACTGAAACAAATCAAAACAATATTAAAAATAATATGATCCGTGGAAATTTTTTTGTAAGTTATTTAAACATTACCTTCATCATCGTCACTGATTGTGATTGAATCATCTCCTAGTTTATCTTTTGTCTTTGGTAAGTTTTCGCCGCTTTTACTGTTTTCCGCTGTGACCTTTTTTAAATTTTTATTGGCTTTATTACCTTCACCAGCTTTTTCGTTACTGATATTTTTTTGTGTTTGTCTCACTCTCAGTCTTGTCCTAATGAGTAAAATGAGTAAGTTTACACAAAACTTTTAAAATAAAGAAGATGTATAAAATTCTGACTTGATTTCCTTCCGAGCTACATCTTGACATGGATAGATCGGACTGAACTCTTCATCGGATTCTGGACGATTGGATGATATCAGGTTATTAACGTCGACATCTTCATCTTCTTGATCGTCATCGTCGTCGTCATCATCTTCATCTTCATCTTCTTTATTACTGTCATCCTTTTAAACCAAAATTATCATCAAAATCAAAAAAATTATAAACTATTTAAAAATAATCAATTTATTACATTGGCTCTATCTAAGATTTTATCTGCTTCAGGAATGTCAAATTCAAAATTTTCCTTTAATTTTTCTACAACTTCTATGTAATCTAAATCAGCTAAATATTTATCGCCTTCATTTTTTTTACCACCCTATAAAAGAAAATATATTATAAAAACATCAAAAAATTTAATAGATAAATTTGCAAAATACACACATCATTAGCGGCAGCATCTGTCAATAAATTTCCAGCATATACACATATGAAACAACCTCTAGGTATATCGTTTAAAACTCGTATTCCCCATCCCTTATTGTAAGTTTTGAAAACCTAAAAAAATAACGGTAGTAATCAAACAGAAAACATTTTGAAATGTCAAAATAATTAAATAAATGTAAACCTGTAATTTCAATTGCAATGGATGCTGTACGACTCTATTGAGACAAGTAGAAGCACATTTACACCTTAAAATTATTTAAAATATTAAATTTGTTATAATTTGATATATACAAGTTGTTAATTTTTATATTACCTGCTATTACACTCATAAATACCAGTCGGTACTTGTTCATACAGTCTTCTATACTCATAACCAACATTTTCATCTCTTAATCCGATGAATCTAGTACCTTCATAAGTCAACTTCCAGCATTGACATTTTTCCTTGTCCTGTAAAAACATTTTATTGCTTTAAATGTGTGAAGATTATATTTTATGCGTAATATTTAAAAGAATTACTTGGCAATCATCAGTACAATCGCAACCGCATAAGAAATTTTCATCTAAATTGAGATCCACTCCTTCAGTCGCTTGACGACTAGTGCTATATGTCCAGGAATCTGGCAATGAATGGTCGTAATAGTTCACGCATGGAACTGCCATTGCTTCTACTCCATGAGATATATCCTAGAATTCATCGACATAGTTTATAATAATGAAATAATCACGTATTAGCAATATATACAACAAAATCGTACAGTTTTTTTGACAAAGCAACTAGTAGCAACAAACTCGGCTAAGCAATGCATCCGGATATCAAAATCGAAGAGGTCAACGCTCATGTCTGATTTAGTCATACGTAAGTATTTGTGTACTTCTTGAATGTTACGTAGTCTTCTACCACAAGGTGCACGATACATTACTCCTCTCTTGTATTTATGTTTGACTAATAATCTGAAATGTCGCAATAGGATTAGTACGAAATTTTCGATTGGACTGTTGTGAAAATTCTAAAACAACCTTTCCCAAGCTGATAATAATGGTTTGGCAAGTGGATGATATGAGCGAAGTCCTGATAAAGAAGGTGTTTTCCTATTAAGACAATACGGACCACATTCGTGGGGAACCATTTTTTTGGGATGTATCCATATTTTTGGTGAATAGTACTGAAAAAATCGCAGTTGTTAATAACAAGAGGCTTTCATTCGATAAAACAAGATATTTTTAAAATTAAATATAGTAATATAATCGCACATACAACAACTCTACTTCTGACTAAATTGCCGTTTTCCATTACTTCTGGAGTAAAATCTTGATCTTTCGGAACAACAGGGGCAGAAGTACTCTTTTTTGCTACGGCACGTAAAGGTTTAGTACTTTTCTGTGAAAAGGAATATATAATTTTCAATATTGAGAAAATATTTAATGTTACACAAAATGAAAAATAAAGTATAAAAACTAACATCATCTTCAGGTACATCGTTCTCTTCATTTTCAACTTCTATTGGTTTTAAATTATCATCTGCCGTTCTCGTATATTCAACATAAGGTACATTCATCTGAAAATTTTTTTTTAACATATACAAATGAAATCTGTGCCATTATAATATTATAAGTATGAATTAACAATAAAACAATTATAGATAATCACTTTGCGCAAAGAATGGTTTGTAGTTCTCAAAATCCTGTGGCGTCCAGAACCATGTGCACGCCGATCGACAGCCTGCAACTGCTGATAAAGCAACAACAACCTCGTACTGCCGCGATATATCCATTCTATCTTATTGCTGCCTTCGAACTGCAAAAGAGCCAAGGATGCATCCAGTTCCCTAACGACTGCACTACACCAGCCACCTACAATAATAAACAATTGTACGACGTTGGATCAGAACTATTGAAGATAATAAAAACGTTTTGAAATAAACCATTATGTTCTGCTTTCAAAATGTGTCCGATTTCGAGCCGCACCATTGGCCGTTCTGGATAACTAGTCAAATATTTTCTCACGAAATCTCGTGAATCGGGATGCACGTCTTCCCATACTTTATCAGACTTTTCGCTCACGGGTAATATATTCTTGTGATATACATACTGCGAGTAACCGTCATCGAAAAATACTAAATATCTAAAATAATAATGTTTCGTGAATATAAGCTCATAAGAATATATATATGATATATTTATTTCAAATTAAATTACCTATATCTGTTGAATTGGGATGGTGTTTCCGCGATAACGCCAGAATAATAAGAGTCCTTTTTAAACGAAGCAGTGACATTATCTTTAAATAATGCAATAACTCTAGTACCTGTTGATTTAGAAAAATAATTAAAAAAACATGAATGAATTAAAAAAATATTTTGTGAAAATCTGATAAAGAACAACTGGAAAACTTGCTCCTGGTTTATTGGAATAAAAAAACATGTATTTTCGTTCCAATACAAAAACATTTGAAACTCTTATTAAATTGGAATTGTAAACAAGTTTCATTTAATAACCAAACGAAATTCAAACCATATGAGATATAGTCAGTACTATTGATCTTAATGAATTGAAGTTGGAAGTTTGGTTAGAATTGATTATAGCTAATCAATATGTTACGAAAAAAATTCAAGTAAAGCCATTCAAGTAAAGCCGTTTTTGAGTTTTAGCGAGACTAACGAACAGCGATTGTAGGTGATACAAAGTTCACCGGGTCAGCTAGTTATTAATATAAATGAATAAAAAACGTAATTGCCAAATTATATGTATAAGGCACTAAATTTAATAAATCGACAATAGTTTTATTAATACATATGCATATATAAAACATGCAAGCGTTCAATTTTCACATAAGCCAGAACCATGTCAACCAGAATCCATTTGACTATAATAGATCTTACCTATCGAATAAAGGAATTCGCCAGGCTGAAAATATGCAACTTGACGTCCTGTGACTTGCTTCAAGGTTTTCCGACCACCTATATGAAATTTAACACTCAAGAGTGAAAATAGAAGTGGCATACCATTCGCCATCTGAAAACACAGCCAATGCGATGTTCATAACAACATTTGTAAAATTTTAATATACATTAGAAAAAACATTACAGGTGTTCCGACGGGATTGATTTCCATTATAACAGCAGGTATCCATGCTCCGAATATCGAATGTTTCACAGTGTAAACATGTTCTCCGACCTTTAACGGCTCAAATGTATTAGTTCCTACCGGAGGGAGGATTGCGGGATCCTAAAATGTATTCATAAATTTAAATTTAAAATAAAAAATTGCAATCGATACTTCTGTAAACAATATTTCTCACTATTTCTATGTCCATATTATTTTTTTCAGAATCCGTTAATTCCTAAAACGAGAAATGAATATTAAAGTATATGGTACGGTTTTAGGATTGTTAATTTATCTAAATACCTCAAATTCTTCATGATCTACGGGGATTAATAATTCTGGTAAGTGTTTCCGAGTAATTCTAACTGTACTATACAAAGTATTTCTAATATAGTTCAAGTTTTTTTCTAATGCATTGTATTGCACATATAAATCTGATGTATCTTCTGTGAATAATTTAAATTCAAACAAATTATAGTAAACAAAAAACATTTTACAAATAATTGATGATAAAATAAAAATTATTATACGCTCTAATTGCACTGCCTGATTATTTATAAGTTCATTGCACATTTGAATTTGTTCATTGAATTTATATTTCCGAGAAATTTCTTCCATCATATCGGGTAACTTTTCAGTTACGAACTCCAGCTCATTGGCTGTGAGAGAATCATAACCTGGCAAAGCAATGAATTCGTCATTTTTATCCTCATCGTCCGAATCGGAATCCAAAACTTCAACACTCTCGTCGTTATTTTGTAATTTTATGTCAATCAATGGTTTTCCACTTTTAAATTTAGATACGAGTGACTGAAATAATATAAAACACATTAAATCAAATCCTGAAAGTTTTTATTAGTTTTTTTTAATTACCTCGGTTTCGTTGATGGCAGAATCAAAGCATGTTTGACAAATTTCCGGATGTACCATTTTTCTAGTTCTTTTCACATTATACATTCCGAGCATGAAAATAGGGCAAGGTACCATCGGGACATCAGATTTACTTTCACATTTTAAATTTACACAAGTGGTATTAGATTTTGACTTTTCGTCTATTTTCGTTTGATCACTTTTTTCTTCTGAGACAACTTCCATTTTTTTTTCTGTCAATGAAATGTTTCGTATGAAAAAAATCAATACAATTATATAATAAAAAAGTTATACGCACCACCAATGTTGCTCTGTTTCGATGTTTCTTCATCGTCACTATCTAAATTTAAGATTTCCATAGATTCCTGTGAATTATTTACAAGCTGAGTTAAACTTTAATAAAAATTTCAAATTCTGAATACAAATAATTTACTTACTTGAGTTGTCTGAGTTTCGTCAGTTTTGGGAATCGTAGATATTGTAATTTCTGCCATATTTAGCCGCACTGAATTAGAAGCCTAATTATAACAAATAACGAGTTTGTTTATTTGATTTTTTTTGTAAAAAAACTTATATATAAAAACTTGTATATTATATTCGTAAAAATGTAATCGAACTAACTTTATTTAGTGTCGTAGGCAATCCACTAATAACGCTAGCTCCTGAATCATCAGTATGTGAGATTGTAGAATTATTCATTGTGCTCGATGATATGACTTCTATCGCAGACGGAATTCTTACACTGGTAGCTAAATTTCAATATTTTTAAGTCATCAAGGATTACAAAATACAATTTTTACATTACCAAAGAAATTTCATACCTTCCGAATCTGATGAACTTTCGTCTAAATTAACATACATGACATCTTTCGAAGATTTCTTTTCTTCTGTTTTACATTCCACTTTTTCATCAGAATCCTCTATTTTAATAGAATCAGGTTTCTCTATCGTTGGCTGTTCAGAGTCTGCATTATTTTGAAGAATTTTCTCATCTAATAAATCGATTATTTCTTCAGTTTTTTCTGTATTTGTCGGTTCTTTGTTATCTTCCAATATACTCGACGTCGATACATCCATTATAGAAGGCATGTCTAAATCTTAAAAATAATAAAAAAGTCACAAATAAAAAATTATAAAATAAATAACAAAAATTAAAAAATTAAATTATTAAAAAATTACTTTTAATATCAATGTTGTGGATTTCATCATTTTTGGGTATTGATTGACCGAATAAAGTTTTCATGGCATTTTGAAGTTCTTTGCCTAGATTTTCTAAATCTTTTCTCGATACATCACCTACTGCTACTCTTTGAGCTTCTTCTCTTAATCCTTTGATAATATCTTCCGACAACTTTGATTTTTCCGTATTAATACCACTAGATGGAGTTTCCGGCAATGTGGTTATATTATCATCATTCAAATCTGATTTATTGATGTTTAAATCACTTTCATCAAATTTAGAATCTGTAATTTCATCAGATTTAGCATCTTTAGAATCAATTTCTATTTGATTATCTTCCGTGAGTTTTTCAATCGGTGCTAAGCTGACAACTTCAGTTATCAAAGTATTGTTATCGACCGACATTTCTTCTTCGTTAATATCAAACTGTAATGTGAAATCTTCGTTTATATCGATTTCATCATCTTGATAGTTATATTGTTGATCGTCATCGTTTTCACCGAGTGGAGCCACTTCAATATTTTCTCCAGCATCGTTGCTGAAATTGAATATTTGAAATTTAGAACCGATATTTGCACATTTATAGATTGAGAAAAATAAAAACCTTTCTTCTTGTTCCGTAACACTGTCGGGTGTGTGTACTTCTTCGTCTTCTGGATCGGCGTCGACATCCACATCCATTTCTTCGTCGCTCTCGATACGATCTCGACTAACGGCTTCCGCCAACAAGCCCAAAACATCGATTGACGATTCTGGATCTTTTTCACTGCTTGGGCTGTCATCTTTTGAATCAAAAATATTTGTGCATTCAAATAATTAACCTAACATTTTATCAAATTTGTACCGACCTTTTTCTTGGTTGTTTGTAGCATCTTGAGGTTCAATAGGTGGAGATTCAGCAGGTTTATCCGCCATAGTGGCTGATCGCTTGAAAAAATATTCTGAGAATTTCTGAAGCCTTTTTTTTAAACAAACCAGTGAGAATTCTGGCAAAATATATTACAAATAAGAATGCTGGAGTTTGACAGTAGCTTTCATTCCCACCATCAGGTTGTCCAAACTAACCGGCTAACTAAAATTAACAATCGGTGCTGCCAATATATGAATATTGTTGCGAAAGCATTGTAAATTATAAATAATTATAAAAATATGTTTTTCGATGTTTAAATTATTTTTTTGGGTAATTAACCGTTTACCTAAATGACAGCAGAACATATGACATTAGAACATACGACAGTAGAACACATCAAAATTAGCGTTTATTATCGTGTGGGCAAACGTCTGATAACCAATTATTTTGTACCCTAAAATTTTTTTCATGAGATATTTATGAAAAAAATACTATTTTATTTTTCATATGGGTAAAAATCTTCAATTTTTATTTAAATTTTTAATAAATTTATACTTATACCTGTTTAGACCTATTAAATCTATCTAATGGAGAGCAAAAAGACCGATCGAATACTTTCGACTAATAATCATTCAGTCAATTGACCACCGTATAAAAAAATATTTCAATGAAAAACATTTTATTTAAAATTTTAGTGAACTCAAATAACATAACATTTTTAGGTATGAATATATACGTCAATAAAAAAACTCTATTACAAAATATTTTATATTTATATTTTAAAAATTCCATGACCAATCATTGCAGATAAATCGAATCCGATTTATTTTCCCCTCGGTACAAATTTCAGATAAATTCCACATTTAGTCGTAGGTGACAATGAAAGAGTTCGCCAAGTCAACGGTGATTTGGTCAAACCACATTTTTCCACTTTGAATTTGCTAATTATATGAGCCATTCCTATCCTGGACTGCATGCTTCCATATCTTTCACCTGAATACATAAAAATTGTTTTATTGAATACATTAAATGTTTTAGAATAATCGTCTAATAAACGACTCACCGATGCAGATTCTTGGACCTTCTCCGAAAGGTATGAACGTGAAAGGAACGATTTCGTCTGCTTTGTCTTTGCTGAACCGTTCAGGTATGAAAGATTCGGGATCCTTGAAATAATTAGTATCGTATTGAAGACCCATCATTGGAATGTAGATAATAGTGCCTTTAGGGAGAATGAAGTCCGTTCCAGGCATTTTGTACGGCATTGTGCACTCTCTGTCCAAAAATGGTAACGGTGGATATTTCCTCAAAGTTTCTAAAATGTTGATTCAAATTAGAATTGTTCTTAATGTGAAAAAATATCAAGTAATAACCTTTGAAACACATATCCAAATATGTTAGTTCTTGCAAATTTTCGTATGTGATTTGATTATTGTGTTTGCCGAGAACTGTTAAAATTTCTTCTGCCAATTTATTCTAAAATTGATAAAATTGATGTATTATTATAATTCAAATTATTTTATCAATGATAATTTATTTAATTACTTGTATTTCAGGATGCAAAGCTAATTCGTATAATAAAAATGACATTGTTGTACTTGATGATTCATTACCGGCTGTGAAGAAAATTGCGGCTTGTGCAACTAAACTGTCTCCGGCGAATTCTGTAATTTTGAAATAAAAATTAAATGTTTCAATATAAAAACATGAAAAAAATACAATTTTCAAAGACTTACTGATGTTTTGATCTTCCATCGTCTGATTTTTCAAAGATATCAATGTGCCGATCAAATCGCTTCTATTTTCTTTGGTTTTTTCGCGTTCGTTTACAGTTTTCCAAAAAACGTCTCTCAACCAATTCTCGCTATCTTTTTCGAAAACTTTAGCCCTAAAAGAATAATCATTAATGAAAATTTTCACAAAATTACAACTTCATTCAAAAAATACACTGACTTTATAAATTTAGCGAATCCTTGTAAAAAGAAAATCGACATGAACTCTACAGATCTGAACCATCTGAAATCCAACAACCTCTTCCTGAAGACATTAAAAGGAGCTGAAGCATCACGAAGCGCATTTGCCTTCAGACCATAAGCAGTGGTTGCTATGACGTCAGTTGTGAACTTGGCACAAGTGTCCTTCATCTCCAAAGGTTGCTGATCCGACCTGGCGATGCAATCCTCCAAATCCTGTCCGATCTCGTCCATCAAACCAAACATGGTCTTCATCTTGGACGAAGAAAAGAGCTGCGTGAGCTTCACCCTCATATACTTCCAATGAGGATTCTTCCCGAAGAAGAGATTATCAGCTCCCAAAGGATCGTGGTGCCTATCCGCATGAGTGCTCCTGTCTGCGAAGTGGACGAAATCCTTCACCAGCACCGATTTTATCAGTTCCGGGGAGTTTACGACGATAGCTGGTTTCCTGAATACCCATATTCCGACGAACGGATGCTTTTTGGACTTGTCGTAGATCTGTTTGAACATGTTGCCTATGTCGGAACGAAGGAATGCCCAGTTGCCAAAGTTGCCCACTGCTACTGTTGGTTCTACATAGGGTATTCCTCGTTTCTTCCAATGATCGAAGGTCCATGTGAAGTATATGTAGAAAACGGCGAAAATAGTTGTGAAGAGGACCACGAGATCCGTGGTCCAATTTTCGAAGTATAACGGCATGACTATATAAAAAATGGACGAAAGTTCTTATTTTTTTCATGAATTATTATCGCGAGTTATATAAAACTATGATGCTTACTTTGTAATCGTTTCGATTAATGGAAATTGGTATTTCACAATTGCTACAAATATTTTGTTAATAAATGAACCTTAACTATCTTAAATAAATATAATCTGAAATGTTTATATAATTCGAATATTTCTAATTATTTAATATATTTGGTTTTTTTGTTTTGTTTTGATACGCATATCTTTCCTTTAATTATGTAAAGAATCAACATGTCAATCAAGAAGTTTTAGTGTTAAATGGATGTTATCGTTGTTTTTTTCTAAAATTTCAAAATTTGTGACAAGAATATGTTGATTGATATACAATTTTAAATATTGTCCCAATTTTGTTTTATAACCGAAAAATGTTCTAATTTTCTCAAAGTCCATTTATAACTAAAAATCATTAGAAATTATTTTTATAGTTTCATTTCCATGTTCAAAATTTATTATTTTAAACATCGTGTATATATTTTATTTGAATTACAAAAAAAAAAATATTTGTAAGTATATGATAAACCTTCAATATTCTTTAAAAAAAAAACATCAGATTTGCAAGTAATGATAATTTAATTTGTAATATAATATTATATAAGAAGGCGTTATTGATTCAATATCAAATATATTTTATAATATATAAAAACCGAGAAAAACCATTGAAGTAATAGAAAATCAATTTATACCTTTTTGCAAAAATACAACAAATTAAATGTATTAAAAAAAACTTACTGTTATAACAATGGAAAAACGTTTAATCCCAACAGTGTCTCAAACTCAAATAAGTAGACATGAATACAAATTACATGAAAACGATTACCTCCCACTACTATTTCACAAATACGTTATATAAAAATTTTCCAATTAAAACTATAATGTACGAAATCGTTAAATAGACTTAAATGTATTGTTTATTTAGCAGATTCATTTGCTGATACGAAAACAAGTTGAATTCATTCGATTTCATCAATTATTCAAACATCTATAAATTTTCTCTGTCGAAAAGCAAATCGCCCATAGTAACAAAATGGACGCAATCGTCAATGTGAAGTAATGCACGAATTTCAACCTGAAAAAATAACAATGAGGGCTCGTTAAAAGTAAAATTAAGTTATTTACGATAATTCTTGTTATGTCACGATTCACGAATGTTTGTTACCAAAAAATTCATAGTACAAATATTCTCCCCTGAAAGTTGACCTCATAGATTTCACCCCGCATATCTTCACCCCTATAATTTTCACCTCAAATCTTTTCACCCTATATATTATTCATCCCTAATATTTTCACCCCCATAGTTTTCACCCCAGCAGCTGCTCATCCTGAAACTTTTCACTCTAAAAAGATTCACCCACGTTTTTTCACCCCCATATTTTTCCTCCCATACTTTTCACCCCGTATCCTGTAACTTTCAAGGCTGAATTTTCAGAAACGAACATTCGTGTAATCAATTTTCATACCATTTGACACGTTTACGACTCTTGGGTAAATTCGAAGGTTTCATTTTCAGCAAAAAAACCCTTAGACCATGCATTTGAGAAAGTGCATACGATGACCAGTCGAATCCTTTCATGTCCATGTAAAATATATTTGAATCTTCAGGAGACATTTGTTTCATAAGATTTTCCAAAGATTTCGTTTCGAAAGTCCATTTTTTATTGACGATGTATTCCGTTTTTTTCTTGAAAAAGTTCATTTTTCCGTACGTTTTCAGTAGCCTGTTGTTTTGTTAAAATATTTCGATTAATAAAATATGTAAAATGAAAATAAATTCCAGTTAAAAGTCGATAGATTTACTTGGGCTTTTCCCCAGCGACGACAAGAGCCAAATCTATTAAAACACCAGGAATAAATTGTAAAAAAAATAATGCGAATACATAATAAATCTTGCTTTTTACAAGCAACAAATATGGCCACCTGAAATCGTTACAAAAAATTACTACATCGCAAAAATACGCCTTTCGCAAACATGTCAAAACAACAGATTACAAATGTATAAATATAACATTTTAAATATTGATAATTGTGATATGAATAATTAAATAATAATTAAAGAAACTTTCCAGAGGCAATTATCGACGGGAAAATAAAATCCACTTCTAATCCACAAAGCGACTATCACTTCCCAAGTGGCGTTGTTTTTGTGGTCTGGCAGATGATTGTAAATCGGTGGCGATTGATATCTGATAATAAAAAGTATTTTATCATAAATCTATATATATAAAAATGGATGTTTGTATGTTTGCTGCCGTATTACTCCAATACGGTTCGACCGATCGCCATGAAAATTGGCATGTACATGTATTTTTTGTGGAGAAGCTTTTAGCATCATTAAAATAGGGTGACCATATTTCCCAGAACACAAAATGGGACGGTCCGCAAAAAATGTTCCCCCCATATATCGTTCGACCGATCACCATATAAAAAATAAATTGATTTAAAACGCCGAGTCCCGAGCAACGCCGGGTACTACCGCTAGTAATATATAAATATATATTTAAAAATTGAAATACTTGTTTTTGGATAAGTCCCATGCAGTCGCAATGATTCCGTTGACACAATAATCAACTGGTATGCAATTTGAAGGGGTTTCTCCATCGATATTATAAACTCTAAAATAATATAATGAAATATAATAGTTATTTATTTAAATTAGTTTACATAAATTTCTTATGTACCTTAATAATCCATATTGAATTTCATTTATGAATTCGTTTATTCCATAAATCTTATCATTGAAACCAGGAATCGAACTCGATCCCGACGTACTCAAAGCTGTATTTTTTTTAAATAAACAGACAGTTGAAAACGTGAAATTTGAACATACGACACTTGAACACATGGCAATTGAACATAATCCGCAAAAAGTTTTTCAACATGCAGATAGTAATATCATAAATTTTGTGGCGAAAAAATATCGGAAATCATCATTATTTAATGATTAATCGATCAAAATAATAATTTATCTAACAAATTTTAAATAATTGTTACTTTCAGAAACAATATTGATTTTTTTTTAATAAAAATAATAATGTGAAAGATTTTTTTTTTAAATAATACATAGTCATTTCAAACTTTTTTGTAGATTGTGTTCAATTTTCACCCCGTTCATCTATTGCCGAGTTCAAATATCATGTGTTCGACTGTCATAGAATCTTTTTTTTATTATTAGATGATATTTTTTTACAATTATAATTACCAATAGTCGGTCTGTAAATTGCGACTGGTAAATTTTCGGCTTCATTTTTAATAACGTTTTCAGCTATGCACTTTGTAAAAGTATAAACGTTCGGCCAATTATCGATCAATCTTAAAGTTTAAAGACCTTTTAGCTAATTTATTATTTAAAAAATATTTATTTATAATACCTAGGGGTCAGACTGTCCAACGTTAGTTCATCGATTAGTGTCAATGTTTTGGCAGTTTCAACAGTCAAATTCGGTTCGTAAATACTTTCTCTAATATGAGAATCGCTTTGGGAATTAGAAAAAGCCGTCGACACGTAAACGAGCGACTAAAAATAAATAAATAAATATTAAATATTATAAATAGATTGATAAAATCTAAATAATTTTGTTAAAAAACCTCTAATTTTTTCAAACTTTTACACAACGTTACAATATCTGACGTTCCCATTACGTTAACTTTCAAAGCGTTCCCTAACTTTTCGTCAAACCTAAAATTTATTTATGATATATATTCCTCATAATTTTTAAAACATTTATTTTACTGCTATTACATGGCAGTTGATGCCAAATGAAAAACAACGTTGGCTCTATCGATCAAAATGGAACGGTGTTCTTTTGAAATGCCCAAATCTGGCAGTCCTAGTTCTGCTTCGACGTATTTTATTTTATTTTTTTGACCTTCGGGGAGTTTGGAGAAAATCTTCAATTTGAAAAATCGTATCATTACATGTAACAGATATTTTTATGATGGAAATATCGGTGAATGACTCACTGGACTTGATAATAGTTCGCTGAAACGACTTTCGATATTTTTTCCATCTTTTTTTCGCAAACTAATATAAATCGTATCAATGTCAGGACAAGAACTCAATAATTTTTCTAAAATAACTAGAAATTTAAAAAAAGTAAAATTGTTGAAAATTTAATTATAATACTCAATATATATAATCAAAATTACCTTTTCCGAAAAAACCTGTTGCTCCAGTTAAAAAAATGCATTTACCTGCAAAATATTCTTGTATTGGAGCGTCTGAAAAATATGTAAAAATTTCAGTTTGGAATTTTGTTACAATATTTTCTAATACAACTCACTTATATTTTTTATTTCCTTGCTAGGATAATCAGATGCGTTTTTCATTTTTATTCCTTTCAGACAGTTTATTGAACTTTGGAAATTTATAAGATAATCTGTTCTGAAATGTCAGAGAAAATTAAATACGACTTATTCCATCGAATTAAGAATTTAAAGTGAACGCGATTGTATGTTATTTCATTTCAATTTCATATTCAAGTGTATTCAGTCACGTTCAATTCCACTATTTGCAAATAATTTTTTTTGTTTTTTTACAGATTTTTTTTTTTGTATTTTTCTGACATAAAAAAATTAAAAAAAAACTCGTTGACGCCAAAACACAAATTTTATACAACTATACGATTTTCAACGACTTACTGCAGCTCAAATTACTGAAATTTTAACGTTTAAAGCCCCTGAACAATATTCTTACTTTTATTTGAATTTAAAATAGAATGGTTGTCGCAAATGGAATATGATCGACCTATTCAATGCAAAATAATCGCAATGAACAATGTAGCGAAATTGATTTTAAATTTTCAACCTTGATCACGTCAGCAAATGTGAATTATGAACACAATAGTATTAAAATAGCAAAAATGATCAATTTCCTGTTTTTCACTGTCCTAGACGTTTGCTCAAATGACACTAGCGCACGCGATGCTACAACATAAAAAAATCGAAATAGTGTGATTAAAATCAATTATAAAGCATCAATTGGATCATCTAACCATCATGTAGTTCATTGTCCTCGAATGTGTCATTTTTGCAAATGTCTGGTTACCGTTTTGTACAGGTTTGACGTCAAGAATCGCATTATGGCCAAAAAATCAATACCGCACAAATACAAATAAGGGTTGTGTAGAGGGGTCAATTTTGTTGTGTGGCGACGAAAAATGATAACATGTAGCAAATATTGAATCACATTACTAAACATGTAAAAAATCAAATTTTAAAGTACACAAGTATTGCACTTGATCAAAATGAAGTTATCCGTTTCGAAATATTCCATCATTTTATTTATACAATATGGCCTTTTATTGGCTGATTTAATTTTAAATTGTGTAGCATTCTTCCCTAGAAGTCATTCTGCCATTTTAATAATGTTTCTGTGAGTGAATTCGTATACGTAAACAAAATATGTTTTGAAATATTAAATTTTCATATTGCACAGATTACAAGACTTCTTGCTGATACTAGCAATGACGGCGATGCTCATCAACTTTTTCTCCACATATTTATTCCAAGTATTACAGAATCAAAAAATCTTTCAATCGATACTTCCATGAAACTCAATTCAATTTTCATTTTAGGCCGGACTAATACAATGTCTCTTCGAAAAATTCAAGTACCTGATCACTTTAGTTCTAGTTTATTGGTTCAGTTGCATCGGATGTCACACGTACTGGCTCCTCATCAAATGGAACAATCCGATGCAGCCGGTGACTCCTCCGTTGGCATTGGCTTTTGTCTTGCAACGAACACGTATATATATCTTCTATATATTGATAAAATGTCATTTATAATGAAAACTAATCGATTATACACTTTCCAGTCGCTCCCTGTTACTATTATGTATATAAAAAGGCGGCTTTGAGAGTCAGCGATCCGAGATATTACGAAGACATCGACTGGATCAACAACCAACTGAATCAAAGGAATTAAATTATTTTATCAAAGTTAACAATAAAACACTTCAAATTTGTTTATATGATTTTATTGTGAAAAATTAATCATAATTGAAAATACAATTCCTTACACGCAACGTTTTGATATACGTAAACTTAGCTTATCAATTTTCAAATGAGGACTCATACTTGTTCATGAAAGCAAATTGATCCATCAAATGCTGTACTGTTATGTAGATTCACATTGTGTAATCGAAATGTTAATATAACACACCATACGTTACAAATGAAAATCCCATTTAAAATTTATAGAAATGAGTTCACCGGTAAGTTAAACACCTCGAAAATTTAGCGTGTAGTATTTTTGAACTTTTAACGTAGACGATACTATAAATTTTATATATTTGTTCAGCAGGTTTATCATTCGAAAAAACTGTAGCGTTTCCTGATCTTTGTTTCAATTTGTGCTATCTTTGGGTCTAAAACGATATGAAAAAAAGACTTCTATTATATTAATAATTTCAATTGGAATTATTTAAATCAGAAAGGGTTGGTTTATAAGGCCTCTCCTATATATTTTTTTTTTATTCTGAAAGATATATCCTTAATCGTGTACTGTAATTAAATTTTTCGTTTAAAATAAACTGCTGATATATTCGAGATCATTGATTCAATCGACCACATTAAAATATCAAAAATACTATTCACAATATAAAGATTATCGAAAAGATATTGGTTGTCTTTAATGATACAAAACTCAAACGATAATGCTGGTTAGATAATAATGAACGATCCTCAACTTAATCACAATGAATTAACACTAAAAGTCCATTTTTTTATTCCACAATAGAATTATGCATAATTTCCATACAAAATATTTCCTATAGACATATAATAGAATCATAGACAGTTACGTAAGTACCGAAAACGAAAAGATCGTACGCCAGCGCTTTGTACAAAGGTCGATCAACACAATTTTAGGAATGCGCTTTGCTGTTCAAAAGTCGAGGATCGTCAGCACATAAGTACAATTTAACATTACTGATTCGAATACAAATCACACTTTTAAGTAATAACAACGTAAAATAAAAACTAATAGATCGGCTCCGCATCGAAAATGGCAATTTTTGTCATGTGATTTTGCATAAAGGCACAACATACACAACTAATATTAACACCTTAAAATACCAATATCAAAATAAGATATACAAAAAAAAAAAAATCAAACTCGGCAAATCAACGATCGGAATAACAAAACTGATCACAAAATCTAGTATGGAATTGAAATAACTATCATTTTTATTTTCCACCACATACTTCATATGTACTAATATGTATAAGGTAGAAAATCCAGTAAGTTTACTATTACATTTAATACTTTTAAATGCTAGACGACATTGAAAATTATATTATGTGTGTAAAGTTTTTGTAGAGAACTCAATATCTATAAATTGTACTAAAGAAACAATTATTTTTTAACAATTTGTCGAAAGACGTATGAATATTACAAAAATATCAGTACAAAAATGTCTCATTCACTGCATAATCATACTTGCTCCACAAAAGTATTCTAAATTAAACGTTCTTCACTCAGCATCACATTATTATAAATAGCCTACACTTCATTACAACTAATGTTTATTCATCACATTGTCTTTGACGAAATCACGTATATTATTAAAATTTGATGAAACGTCCATTACAAGTGTCAACACCAATCTTATAATATTGCACAAATGCATCTTCGCTTTGACCGGTCGAGTGAAAAATATCACGAGACCGCTCAAAGGTACACAACATTTCACAAAAGGAAAACCAATTTTTTTCAATCGATCGTCAGATCAAACAAAATGCAATTATTGGAAATACTCTGAAGTAATTCGTTATCACGGTGCATTTTCGAAATTGATAAGTTCCACCGGCCGTCCGTTTCTTCAATCCGTGTATACGATGAACGGTTGACCGTCGTCAGACGACTTTAGCTGCATATATTGAGGTGCCGATCTACTTTCGTAATTTGAACTTCTCCCTATGGTGTTTCTTGATCTGTAATATAAAACGAGTTTTTTTTTTAATGCAAGAAAGGTCGTTAATCTTAAATAGTAATATCTTAAATACGAGTTGGCGTTATTTTTATTATTAATTCGGAATAAGCTCAAATCAAATGTGAAATATTTATTCGTATGCTTTCATGATTTTATAATATTTGAATGAATTGTTAACGCTGTGGATATTAATAATTTGAAGGATTAAAATAAAATATCAATTAATATATTATTTAAAATATTTATTTCAAACAATAAAAAAATATCAAATTTCAGTAGCTTTTGACACTCAAAATAATCTAAATTAATTGATATTTCATACATTTATATACTCATTACAAATAAATCGAATAATTAGCCAGAGCAACTTTGATGGATTGACAGGATTTTCATTCTAATTCACAGTATATAATCCAATAAAAAATAATCGTTAATGGTGAATCATAAAATATCATTATATATATATAATATAAGCTTAACACCTAACTATGAATATCCCTAATTAAAATTACAACTTAAAAAAAAAACAAAAACATACATTTAATGATAAGATTGTACTGACTTGGCCTTGGCATGTGTGAGGATATGGGACTTGAGATTAGTGCTTTGGGCGAACTTTTTGTTACACCCGTCGAAAGGACAGACATACGGACGATCGCCGGTATGAATTCGAACGTGGGTCCTAAAATGCAAGACGGCTGTTAAAATTTTGAAACACATCATATTGATCGGAGTCGTCCGAGCGGTTTTCCTACCTAAGGTTAAAGTCTAACGAAAACCGTTTCCCGCAGCCTTCGAACGTGCATTGAAATGGCTTTTCGCCCGTGTGAACTAATTGGTGGCGTTTGAGTTTCGATGATTCTACGAAGGCTTTACCACACTCTGCACACACGTGGACCCGAGGGCCGTGTGTGTGTAAGTGTTTTCGCATGGCACTATTGTCTCTAAACATTTTATTGCAACCTTTATGAGGACAACCTGAAACGATATTTGAAATTTAGCGCGAGTCATTTAGAATATGAAAAATGTTAAAATAAATACAAAATATAAACCTATAGTCCTGTCGAGAATATCTTGGCTCTGTTTTTTCATTTTTAATTTGTATCCAGGCTTAGCGAATTCAGCGAGTTGCTTCGGATCAGATAAATCTAAGCCTAGGAAAATGAATCGATTTTAAAATGTTATCGAAAAAATGTTTTATAAGAAATTCATATGTGAAAATAACCTGGAATTCCTTCAGTAGGTATTTTTTTGCCAGACATATATTCTGTGTAATCAGGATCCGGTTCAGGATTAGAGCCATCATCTGAAACGCAAAGTAGATGAAAACAAAATTGCAAAACAACATCGAATAAACAAAAATAATCAATATACCATCGTCTTCTCCAGTCGCCCACATGGTGACGCTGAACTCCCCTTCCATAGTTTTAATTTGAACTTGCTTTTGCTCCCACCTTCGAGAAACTACCCTATTACTAGACATTCCTAAACTGGGACTCGAACTCAGCGCGACATTCATATCATCTGAAAAACAAAATAAAAACCCACATGAAAAAACGCCGAAAACTCGCATTTCGAACATGGAGACAAAGCATAATTTCGGATGTTTTCCCAATACCCAAACAATTCTCGAAAATATGGTTCAATATTGTATCATAAACATGGGCCGAAGTGAGAATTTCAAAATAAAACAGGGTGTTTTTTTTTTCATAATTCCTTAAAATCAATTAAATTCAAGGTAAATACCTATTGGAACTAAATGTTGCATTGTCGGAGTTCTTTGTGGCCTGCGTGCATTTTTATTTTTATTTTGTGCTGGAGGCATTCGAACTATTCCACAATTATTTGCAAGAGAAGGCGGGTAAACGGTACATAAAGGATCCCCGGTAACGTCTAACACTTCCTCGTGAGCCGACGCTCCCGTTAAAATAACTTCGTCTGAACCTGCATTTAAAAACAAGGGACGATTATACACACACACACACACTCTGACGAGATCGAGTCTTCCCTTTCAATACGACAAAAATTCAACTATCGAAGAGTTCGACGAGCGATCGTTAATTTACAATTATTACTTATCGTACGACAGTCCGGTATCCTGTATGTCCTTCCCTCGAAAAACTAATCTTTGCTGCAGTTTTATTTTTACAAATGTGAACTCACAAATTTATTTAGCCGGCGTTTCGTGACTGGGTGTCAATTTACTGACTCCGATTTAGATCGGGAATAAAACTAACCATAGTTGCCTTCGTCTAAGGGGTGCATTCCTATGACTTGCTCTTCGACTTCCTCGTACTGATCTCCGGTGATGTATTCTTCGTATTGAGAAGTTTCGATTTCTTCATACTGCGAATTGTATCATGACGTTATGGCTAATTCGAAAAGCTTAAAATTTAATTTGAAAAGGGAAAAAAATGAGAATTGTTTACTTTGATGCCGACCTGGTCTTCGCCGTCCATTTCGGCAATACCGTCGGATATTTCCACTTCACACATGATGTCTCCGTGACTGGCCATAATATGTGGACAAATCGGTCGTCTGTCTGTCCGACGAGTGTCTAACTCGCTCGGGAAAAGTCTGCAAAGAAAACATATCGACAATATTGAAAGGTAATTTTTATGAATGAAATGGTTAAAATATTTTTGTACATTAATTTTGAAAAGTTTTTTTAAAAACATGGTTATTTTGACAACTACATTCAATTAGTCAAATTAATTTGCATCAAAAGTAAACACATGTATGCTATAAAAAAGGGTATTCTTATATTGCATAGATTGTAGACTTTGAATGGAAAATATTTTTATTTTTTAAGCTCATCAAAGTCATAATCACTATTCATACTACGATTTCTTTCAACTCATCAATCATTTGAATTTATTTTGCTACGATCAATAACTGATATTATTTTTTCAGACAGTGTATCTTGCTTCAGAAGTCACTGCCCACCACTGGTGTGTATATATTTTATTTTAAATTTTTAAATTTTGAATAAATTAGGCCTTTAAACCGAATTTTTTTTCGGAACAAAAACTGGAACCGAATCGATACATATTTTGAAAGGAAAACAAGAACGAAAAAATAATATGTAGTAATAATAAATACACAAAAAACGACCAGAATAATTGTTGATTGAAGAAAATTATGGTATCGTATAAATAGAATCTTAGAAATTGGCGTAGACATTGGCGCACACAATGCTACATCAACTGTAGAAAACAGAATCCGCGAAAAGTTTCACCATAGTATGACTAAAATGAAAATAATTTATGAAGCTGTAATTGAATCAATTAATTATCATATAGTCTTCAGTCTTAAAACCGGAGCTTCGAACTGAAACTGAACTTTTTCGTAACCGAAAACCGGTAAAAACCGAAAATTTGTTGTAACTGAACCGGGAAAAAATACCGGTTTACAGTAAACCACCCCCCTTATAACGATTTCGGCGTTCACCTTTATGGCGTCATTTTTTTTAATTAAAATTAACACGTAAAAATGTCCCCGAATAAAAAAATTAAAATGTTTCATTTATCGATTTCTTTAAGTTCCCCCTAATAACATCGAATTATCTCGACGCGTTATAGGGGGGGGTTTATTGTATTTCGGTTCAGCAAAAAAAGTTCTCATATTTTTGAAAAAGTTGTCTTTTTTTATGAAAATATCGGTTTTTGTAAGTGTACAGGTTTTTATTTGAAAACTCAAAGCTGAAACGGATCAAAATATATATTTTTTGGAGAACCGTAACGAAAAAATTGCGTTCCGAACCCGGTAACAGGATTTCTGCACTCCACATAAAAGTGCACGCACGTAGCTTAAAAGGAAATAATACAGATGTCACCATATTTATTATTCATTTTATAGTTAAAATGAATATATTTTGTTTGAAATAATAAGTTGAAATCTTACAGTCGCTAAACACATTTTTTGAAATAGACGAAATACGTTTTTATTTTTCCGATTTTAAGTCCGCGAGAATTAAATCTGGAAAACGACCTATACTAATCACGAGTTGGTGTTTTGTTTTTTAGTGGGGGTTGGATGTTCGGGTTTGAGTTGTGTTTGCGCGTTCGACAGTAGCCCATTAGACGACGGTAGCGCACATTATGATTTTTATGTGCATGCAAGCGCCGTAATTTGAAAAAAATAATACAGATGTCACCATATTAAAAACATATATGTATATCCCTCATATATAATAGCGGATTTGTGTGTGTGTGTGTGTGTGTGTGTGTGTGTCGGTCTGTCTGTGTATCTGTGTCGATGACGCTCGCGACTTTAAAACGACGCGTCGATCCCCTATATATAATTCATCATGCGTATATGGTCTTTATGCGTATACATTTAACGTCTATAATATCATGCTTATAAAATCGTCTCTATTGACTTATGCAATATTTCGATTATTAAGAAGTGGAAAAAATATTTGAATCCCCTATACATGTATATAATCACCGACGACAGATGCTGCGTCAATAATATATGAACTGCTTTTATTTATTAAATATTAAATATATTCAAATCGAGTACGCGCATCGGGTAGACATATAGGCAAAGCCAAATGCATTAAGTAATAAGCATCATATTACAGACATTAACTGTATACGCATAAATACCATAATATAATACCGAAGTCGCTAGCGTAATAAGCATCATATTATAAACGTTAACTGCATACGCATAAAGACCATATTTACGAAAAAGTCGCGAGCGTCATCGAACACACACACACACAAATCCGCTATAATATGTGGGGACTAGTACGTAGGCCTGATGTTAATAACATCGGATGTGAAAAAAAATCATTATCACCATCATCATCATCATCAAAAGTCGCGGTTCGGGTCGTTTATTTGAAAAAAGAGAAATAAAATCGCGAGCGTTATCGACATACAAGACAGACAGACAAAAAAATCCGCTATTATACATAGGGGATATTACACCTATTTATTTAAAGAAATTTAGATATCTTTCCGGTATAAAATACTTAATATTTTTTTGACAAAAAAAAACAAACGCATCATGTGCGCTCCCGTCGACAACGGTGCGCTACTGTCGAACGCGCCGCCACAACTCAACCCCGAACGTCCGACAAAACACACGCCCAAAATCCCAACACCACAAAAGCCCCGATCCCGAAAAAAAAAAAACAACCAAAAAAAAAAAACCCCAAAAAACAAAGAAACCCAGACAATGGCCGCTAACGGCGCGGCGTCGCGACCGCGTCCTTTATCGCGCGGTGCGTGTGGCAGGCCGCGTCACGGCGGCGCCCCCCACGGACGCGCGAGCCCCTCGCCCGAGAGGGGCCCCCCCCGCCGAGCGCGCGCCCCCGCCCCGATGCGGGCATGGAGCTCGAGCGGATGTGTCGCGCGTGCATGTGCGACGCGGCGCCGCCCGTGCCGCTGTACGGCGCCGCGGACGCGCCAATGGCCGCCGACGCGCCTCCGCCCGGCGACCTGCTGCGGCTGGTGGCCGCCGTCAGGCCGGCGAGGGGCGACGGCCTGCCGCAGCAGCTGTGCGAGCGCTGCGCGGCCTGCCTCGAGGCTGCGGTCGCGTTCCGCAGGCAGTGCGAGCGCTCCGATCTGATGCTGCAGCAGTACGCTGCGCAGGCGATGCGCGACATGCGAGTGATGGACGTCGAAGTATCTTCGGATATCGTCAAGAGGGAGCACGCCGAAGCTGAGCTTCCGCCGTTGTCGCATTTCGAACAGAGCGATGTGGACGTTAGTGTGAACGTCGGGGAATTGGACGAACATGAGTACGATGATGAATTTTTCATGTTCAAGACCGAACCGGAAACTCAATTGGACGAAAGAATCAAATCGGAGATAGAAGTCAAAGAGGAAAATGAACCTTTGGGGAAGAGGTTCAAACCGCACGCTTGTTCGTTGTGTAGGAAAGCGTATTCGAATGATAAATCTTTGCGTCGGCACATGGCCGTGCATCAGGGCAAAGGATACAAGTGCGATCATTGCAAGAGGATATTCGCTAGGCGCGATCATTTGAAGAAACATTTGCAATGCGTGCACGCGGTGTCGGATGCGGACGCGGCCATGAGTGCGGTTTCGACGAAACGCACGGCCAAGTATGAGTGTCAGTATTGCGGGGTGGACGCACCGAATAAGGCTTCGATGGCCAAACACACTAGAGCGTGCCACAGGGATAAAAGGTCCAAAAGGAAGAACGGGGCGCTCGACTTCGGTCTGTTCGACGGGGACGACTCCAGCGACGGAGAAGACGAAGACGACGAAGAGGGCGAGTCGAAAACGGTCAGCCAAGTCAGCGCTAGCGGGGGAGGAGCAGTTGCCACTATCAAAGAGGAACGCATCAATTCCATCGACGGAAAAACGAGACTGATCCTCCAAGTTATGTACAAATGCAACGTGTGCGGCATCGAATACGACAATCAACATTCGTACGCGGCCCACATGACCAAACATTCGGGCCCGCTGCCGAAAGACCAGACCCACTTCTCGTGCACGTTGTGCAACAAGATCTTCGCCAAAAGAAAAAACCTGAAACAACACTTGCTGACGCACAACGAAGAGAAAGCGAACAAATGCACGCTGTGCCATCGCGCGTTCACGCGACCCGACCAGCTGATCTTGCACATGAACAACCACACGGGCAAAAAAAGACATCAATGTATGCATTGCGAAAAAGGCTTCAACATGCTGTCGACGCTGAAAGACCACCTGCGAACGCACAGCGGAGAAAAGCCGTATTTATGCTCGATATGCGGAAAGGGATTTTCGCAGAACACGAATTTGAAACAGCACCTCATGAGACATTCGGCGACTAAACCGTTCGGCTGCAACACGTGTCATGCAAAATTCGTATCAAAAGGAGAACTGGACGCACATTTGAGGAAACATACCGGAGAACATCCTTTCGTATGCGATACTTGCGGCACCGGTTTCACCACTTCGAGTTCCTTGGTGAAGCACCGCAGGATCCATTCCGGAGAGAGACCGTACGCTTGCGATCTTTGTCCACAACGTTTTACCGCACTCGGAACGCTGAAAAATCACCGACGGACCCACACGGGCGAGAAACCCTTCGAATGCACGCACTGCGGGAGGGCCTTCACGCAGAAGAGCGACATGGTGTCGCACGTGAGGACACATACGGGGGAACGGCCGTACGTGTGCTCCACGTGCGGCGCTCCGTTCCAGCAGTCGTCGACGCTGAAGGCCCACGTGAAGACGCACCATCCGCAGCTGAAGAAGCCGCCGATAATGATAACGCCGCTCAACACGATCACGTTGGCCGGCACGCTGGCCACTTCGCTCGCCGGCACTCTGACCGAATAGTTAAGGATATTGATAGGCGCTAAGTTAAATGTGTGAACAATTTTTTTACAATGGAAGTTTGTATTTTTAGAAATGTTCGTGATTTTTTTTATGTTCGATCCTGACTATTGTGCAAAATGCGTAGATAAAAATCAATTTACAAGTATTCTGGCCATATAAAAGACTTTTTATTTTATTGGTTCTAATTGTGTTTGTATATATGATATATATATGAAATAAATAAGTATAATATATTTAAAAATATAGAGTATATAATGACCAAAAATGTATTGTTATTTTATGTAATAAATGTCAATCTATAATTCGGCACCTTTGTATATTTACGTATAATCAGTTCGATTATACCACAAAATCGTACAAAAATAAACCTAAATTAAATTTTACCGATACAAAATCGCATAATATAACAACACAGTAATGGCTGCAATAACGAAATGTCTTACATGCATAAAATATTTTATGACATTTGATAATAGGTACTAACCAATACCTAATAGTATCTGAAAAGCTTGTTGAAAAAAAAGCAATATATTTTATAACCAATGTATATGAATACAGATAATATAAAAAAAACGCTTAATCTTTTATTTAAAAATAAGAAAATACAACTCAATGAAATATTCTAAATTGAAAATGTGAACTTGAAAGAAAATTTTATTTGTTTGTTCAAGGATGAGTTATTTCTTCGTTTGTATTTATTTCAATTAGAAGATATTATGTTCTTACAAAACGAATCTTAATATTGTTATTTTGTGTTGCCATTGAAATATTCCTTAGGTGAGTTCAACAAGATATGTAAATAAAAGGGGATAATTCAAATGTGCATTTCATAAAATTTATGTGCGTTTAAAAAAAACTGCATGCATTTTGCAAGAGAGCATTGAAATACTTGCTTTCGAAAAATTACTTTGATCATTGAAAAAATATGTTATTTAAAACGAACGATATGTGCATTAGATTGAATAAAAATAAAGGATCGGCAACGTCGTAAATGCAAATAGGGCAAAATACCAACTGTTGTTCACAACTTTCATAATAGAATGGAAAATGAACCAAGTTGTCAAAATGTGATCAAAATTAAAATTTTAACAAAAGTGAACATTGACAGTTATATACTGTATTTTTTTTAAAGGGAAACAACTCTGATGACGTTGCCGCCTCCTCAATCATTTCAATGCTCAAACCTATTTTTCTATTAATCATTTCATATTTTTTTAATGTCAAAACACTTTTTCCACTGCACACTACAAATAAAATAATGCTCAATGCAAAATTCTTTAATCTACCAGAAACAATGCACTTCGTATATCATTCTATTACGCAAATAATTCATTTTAAGACAGTGCACACTTTTCCAATGCATATTTAAATTGAGCAATCAGAAAACAAGAAAAACGTTTAAATAGAAAACAAAATGCAAACTAAATTTTCTATTGACATTTGAAGAAATACGTTTGAAACGACACTGCAAGGGCACAATTAACATTTTTTTTTACGAATCCTCGATTTACAACGGAGATACGTTCCTGAATTTCGGTCATAAGTTGAATCTATATGTAAACAGGCGGACCTCAACTTTCGCACAATTCGCTATTTCACACATTTTGAAAAAATTGTTCTTTTAGATTTTTTGGCGATAATGCACGATACATACTATATTATTGCAATTTTTGAAAAATAAAAATTTTAAATACCAATTATTGGTGTTTTTTTTTTTACATCCCTCTACTTCCGAACATTTAACTTTCGCACACGTTTTCAGGAACCAATCATGTGCAAAAGTCGAAGTCCGCCTGTATTTTTTTCCGTGGTTTTACTATTTTTATTAATACAATCCCCTTACCGAAATACGACTCAGGCTAGCGCGGTAAGGTATAGCCCAGACTGCCGCATTTGTTTGGCAAGGCCTTGTCCTGCAGTGGATAACTATAGGCTGCTAATGATGATGATGATTAATACAATAACGAAATAATAAATAAATAACATTTGAAAATCTTTCACTGTTTGGGTCCATCATTTAAAATTTTTGTATTTCTTGATTAATCTAATTAAAAGCAGCAATCTTTTGTTTCAATACGAATTTTTTTGGCGGTTCTAAATTCTTCATTTATTTCTCACATCCACTTGAGATTGTTATTGAATTTTTAAAAAATTATTCATTAAATTTTTTTTTTTTAAATGCAAACCGTCGTAAGTCGAGGACCATCTGTACATTGAAAAATACGAATCGGACAGAAAAAATTATTAAAAAAAATTGCACAAAACGACGACGAAGCGTTCAACAAACATATTCGTTCGAACTTATAGATTCGAACACAGAAAAAATTTAAAAATACACAAAGAATATCATAATATACACCGAAATCGTTCAACTGAACACGATTACGACACCGAAAGCTGCACGGCCGGAAAAAACCTCGACCTGACAGATCGACCTGACAGGTGACAGCTCCGAACGCGAAACCGAAAAGCCGAAGTCGCCCGAAGGCGAACGAAGCCAACCGTCGAGCGACGACCACACCGACGGCCACCAGCACGACAGAAGTTTCACGCGAACGACAAACGCGCGCAAACGGACATATTCACCGTGAATCCGACTCGAAAGAGCGGCAGACGGCGAAGAAGGCGACGCTCGCCGTCCGAGTGCGTGGGGCCCGCGGGGGCGGCGGGGGGGGCCTAGAGGCGCACTCACCGGTCGGGGGAGGTCGGGGGCGCCGGCCGGGGTGCGGGGCGCGAGCTGCGGCCTGGGGGGGCGGCGCACGCCGCTCAGCTCGCAATGTTTATAAAGCGCGCCCCACTAAACATGGCGACCAAACATGTCCGACAGAATCCAATATGGCGACGCAACATGGACGCCCGTCGCGGCGATCGCAGCGCCGTCTCGCGACACGCGTCGGCAACGCGGCGCGCTGCGAGAGACGCGACGGGGGCCGTTCTGGTTTCGTTTTGCGTTTCGGTTTGTTTGTCGGGCTTTTCGAATGTATTGTTTCGGCTTTAGGTCGACGCCGTTTTTTTTTTGTATCGTTGAAATTTTATTCGATGTCGAATAATGATGTAATTTCGATGAATTCGCGGATATTGTGTTTATGAAATTGATGAGGTTGTATTGTTGAAATGATGTTTGTTTATATTTTTTGATATGTTCGTGTAAAAATATATCAAAAAAATACACGAATTTTCGTATTGAAACTTATTCGGTAAAGGACGCCATTTTTGTTTTCGAGACCTCCCACGATCAGCTGGACAGAATTCGGCGGTGGGGAGGTCTGTTATCCAACAGGGTTTGGAATATCAAAAAAGGTATTTGAAAAACTCAAAAATTCCGATTTTTCGCAATCCGAACAATTCCAATTCGATAACGATTCGATTAGACATATTTCAAAACGTTCACAACTCAAATTCAGATTAAACCTTGATCAAAAATTTTTTCTCCGTCGCAAAAAATTTTTTACCACATTTCCTTATATGAGGGGCTCGGCAATAAAAAATAATAACATAAGCTACATTTGTCACTTTTGGAGATATTAAGAAAAACAGTTTACATGCATTTAGATGCAAATAAAATTAGGAGTAATCTGACATAGTGCTGTCATCTTTTGAGAGAATGTGTAATTATTTATTAATTTCTGTAGTAAAAGTACTTTTTATGGAGTAAATAAAAGAAACTCGATTTTATAATTTTGGCGCTTATCACTATTTCCCTGCCGAGCCCCTCATATCATACAATCTCACAAATTAACATTTCTAAATGTCAAAAAATTAAATGGTAAGAATTTTAATCAAAAACGGTAAGAATAAAATGACGAATTGTCAGAATAAAATAATTAATAGAATTTAATAACGAGACGGTCAGAATAAGTTAGAGTTCTTAATATTATTCTGACCATTTAATATAAATTCTGACAAATCCAGTCAATATTTTGAACATTCAATATTTATTCTGGTCAAAACATGATTAAAATTCTGACCGATGTCAACTAAATTCTGATAAATGCTATAAATATTCTGACCAAAATCGTATTTAAATTCTAACCATTTAAATAGTAGCGTTTCTAAATCAGGTGCGAAAATGTCGCAAGTCGTGCGAAGAGTAGCTAACGTGGCCCGGAGAGGATACTCCACCGCCGCTGCCATTTCAGACTTCGACCAACAGCACAAGACCCCCGTCATCAGAAAACAGGAAATCATCCCCATTGCCGAATATGGAGGGCGTCACGCCGTCACCATGCTTCCCGGGGGAGGTATTGGTCCGGAACTGATGGGATACGTCAAAGAGGTTTTCAGGTTGGACATCTCACGATACCATAAGATATCGATCATGATAGATTCTTTATTGTTTTTATCTTTTTTGATTCAGGGTTGCGGGGGCTCCTATCGACTTTGAGGTGATCGATATCAACCCCGATGCCGAAAGCAATGACGATTTAGAATACGCCATCACGACTATTCGTAGAAACGGCGTCGGAATCAAAGGAAATATCGAAACTAAGAGTGAACTCGCCGGCGTCACATCTCGTAATGTGGCTCTGAGAAACGAACTCGATCTGTTTGTAAATCTGTTACATTGTCGGTCTTATGCGGGAGTTCCTAGCAGACATAAGGATGTCGATATTATGATTATAAGGTCTTCATTTAAATTATAATGATTTTTTTTAGATACAAAGGTTTTTAAATATGTGTTTTATTTCAGACAAAACACTGAAGGAGAATATGCTATGCTTGAACATGAGTCCGTTAGCGGTGTTGTGGAATCGATGAAAGTTGTCACTGCTGCTAATTCTGAACGAGTTGCACGTTACGGTTTCGAATTTGCCAAAAAACATGGAAGAAAGAAGGTGAAAGTGAATTTTAAGTTTTTCGTTAATCAATTCGACTTTTTTTATTAAATCTTTGTTTATAGGTCACCACAGTCCATAAAGCAAATATCATGAAATTGTCTGATGGCTTATTTTTGGAAACGTCAAGAAAAGTTGCCAAGGATTATCCAGAAATTGAACATAATGATATGATCATTGACAATTGTTGCATGCAATTGGTCTCTAAGTGTGTATACGATTAATTAAAATATAACTATTACTTATATTGATATTTAAATTTTTATCATGAAAAAATTTCAGACCACATCAATTCGACGTTATGATAATGACTAATTTGTACGGAACTATTGTTTCTAACGTAGTTTGTGGATTAGTTGGAGGCGCCGGTCTTCTTTCAGGAAGAAATTACGGAAATCATTACGCCGTGTTCGAACCCGGCACCAGAAACACAGGCACGAAAAATTTTTTTTTTTGAAAGTGTAAATAATGTTATTTCTAAACTTAGAACATTTTATGCAGGTACGGCCATTGCTGGAAAAAATATTGCCAATCCTGTTGCCATGCTGAACGCTTCCGTAGACATGTTGGAACATTTGGGACATCATTTCCACGCCGATCTTATTTCTAAAGCCATCACTAAAACTATTTCTGAAGATCTTATTCACACTCCTGACCTTCAAGGAAAAGCGACATCGATGGATGTAGTACAAGCTATAATTTCAAATCTGTCTCTTGTTGGAGATAAATAATTTTGCATAACTTCTTTCTGACTTTCCAGAATCTGTATTAAAACTACTTGTATTACTAATTTTTACTCATCGAATATAATAGAAACAATGCTTTTTATCTATTGATAATTTATTTATTATTTATTTAACTTAAATCATATTTATAGAGTTATGTCTTACATCTAAAATTCTTTCACTTTCAATTCATGTATTTGCGATAAATATAGATAATAGTCAAAATTTCACTACAA
>JAOXNN020000021.1:1405319-1429885 GCA_028571205.2 Hydropsyche betteni | reverse complement strand
ACTCGATCGAGATCAAACTCATACTGAAGTTGGATCACATGTTCCCCTACCTCCCCTCCAAGCCCAGCGCCTCCAACATTGCCAGATCCAACGCGACGTTGCCAGTCTCATTACTTAATTTACAGAGTAGTATATATGAAGAAATTAAATTAATAATAATTTTCGTAATTCTATTGTCAATAATAGATTAAAATATACAAAATAGTCATTTTAATTGCTCTAAGAACATTTTGAATAAGCTCTATCCCAAAATTCGTATCTCTGTTTGAAAGGGTCTTCCTTCATTTCGAGTTTATTCGTCAACTTTAAATATCTCAATTTATTACTTTCTACTGGTAACCATTTTATAGGGTGCATATCTGTTATTGTCGGCGTTGGATCTCTGAAAAATTTATTTCATTTAAAAATCGTCAATATTTTTAACATCACAAATAAGTCGAATATTAACCCGTGTCTCATAAAGTTGGTGAACAGTCTGACGTACTTCTTTGCAAAAACTTCTGATTCGGGATCGACATGACTCACTCCGAATATTTTGAATGTGTATCGCAGATCGTCCGCATGACCAGCACCGATTATTTTCACATCACCGACTTCATATCCACTATTTTTCTCGGTGTAAGCAAATTCATAATAATATGGGGGATATTTTGATGTTTGCGATCGTATTTTGACCGATGTGTGTAATCCGTACGAAAACACGCTATCGCCTGAGAAATTCACGTATTCGTCCATTGCTTCTATTCCCAAAGATTTGTTTTTGAAATACAATTCTTTAGATTCTTGTAGAATTTCTATCTTCTGTTTCGCGTCGACTTTACTCATTATACTAGGAGGCATAATATATTCGTACATCTTACTGTACAAGTCGAAAAATGTCGTCATGTTACCTTTGTGAATTGCAAAAAAGAGTCCCTCTTTATCGTTGAAACCGAATAAAGTAGGAATCTGTTCGTATTTTCCCGATTTTAAAATTTTTTCTGGCGATTCGTTCAAAAATACTTCATCAGTTTGATATTCTTCAGTGATCGGTGCAAAGTGCAAATAGAATGGATAAAGATAATCTTTGTCCATGTTATCTTGTGCATATATTATGGCTTTGGCGTCAACGCTTTGTAAAAAAGTCATTAGCTCGCTAACGTTTTTAGTTTTGAATCCCAAATATTCTCCGAGTTTGAAAGCGTTTTCTAGCGGTCTTTTGATATAAAAAACTTCACACAACGCCGATCCACTATGAATTATAGCTTTGTGATATAAACCGCTCGCCATCGGTGAAAATGTGAGGTATTCCACGACTCCGGCACCTGAACTAACACCATACAAGCATATATTGTTGCTGTCGCCTCCAAAAAAGTGTATGTTCTTCTTAATCCAACGCATTCCTAAAACAATGTCTTTTATCCCGACATTTCCGGGGGCATGTTCCGTGTTTGTTGCCAAAAATCCTAAAGCTCCCATTCTGTAATTTATAGTTACTACAATGACGTTGTCTTCCATGAATCTTTGAGGATCGTAATAACCGTTCGAAGCCGTTCCGAATTTGAAAGCACCGCCATATATCCATATAAGTACTGGGAGTTTCTCATTCTGAAGTGTGGGCGTGTTTATATTTAAGTATAAACAATCTTCTGATCCTCTCGTTTTATTCATAAAGAGTAGTTTCTGAAGGCAGCCTTTTTGTTCGACTGTTGCATTTTTTATTCCTTTCCAGGGATTCACTGGTCTAGAGGGCTAAATAAAGTATTTGTATAATTATGATCGTAACATGTATTAATCGTATTTATATTACCTGGAATCGAATTGGCTTTTCTGCAAAAGGGATTCTCGAAAATCTGTAATATTTTATTCCGTTATTATTCATATTAAGTCCTCTAAGCATACCACTGTCAGTTTTCACTAAAGGTTCTTCATTAGAATCTTTTTGATTATTCTCTGTAATATTTTCGGTATTTTTTATTAATACGATTTTGTCTTGATTTTTATTTTCTTCTCTTAAAGATTTGGGAATTTCAAAAGTATTTGATTCATTTTTATTTGATTTAATAGCGTTTCTTTTTATCCTAAGAATATTGAGTTCAGAGTGTGTATTAGATGAAAAATATTTTTTCCCTGTACCGAATACACTTTGAATTAATTTCAATTCTGGAATATCACATACAAAAACAATAAATAATAAAAATAATATGTATTTTCCCATGTTTAGAATTGAAACTATTCGTTATTGATTAAAACATTATTGTCATGCTACAAATTAAACAATACTGAAAGAAAACTTATCTTTACAATGACAAAATAAATTTTATTAATCTCACAGTGCGATAGCTTAATAATTTAAATTTCAAATTCGATTATAATACAAGCATTTACAAATGTTATTTTTTTATTTAATGAAAGTCCAAATCAATACAGTAAAACCTCAATAATTTGGTAGGTAGATTTCGCATTATTATGGAACTCCAAATCAATATGATACGTGTTCTAATCCGATTTAATTTTTGTCAATTCTTTTATATCCAAAATCATGCGTTAATGAAGAAAATATCACTCTTCTGATTTAAAATAAATTCGTTACATACGCTGTTAGAATTCAAATTAACAAGAACTTTCTATACGTTTATTTTAATTATATTGATAAAAAATGGTTGAATTAAAATTATTTTCATATTATAATCCGGAATTACTTTTCATATTTATATTTCAGATATAATTTTCATTAAAATTTCAATGACTTCAATTTTTAAATTAGTATAATATACTGATATGAAAAATTTTAATATCTTTAATTTCTGAATTATATATTTATATGTTCCAAATTTTCGTTACAGTTAATCTAAAATGGAGGGGCCCGAAGTAACTTTCATGTTCCAATTTGGAGTTTTACGTGATGCAGTTAGCGTACCGACTGCAACCCTCAATCTACGCTCTCTCAAGGATCTGGCTTGTGACTTTATACATTCGAAGGTAAATCAAACTTTTTATTATACATAACAACCAGATTTGATATAAAAAATCTAATATTGATCACTTATTTTGCAGTTACCTGATAACGGTTTGAATCGACTATCCGACCGCTTGTTACTCTTCAGACACGATTATTGCTCTCCAAATGTGCTCCAACTCATCAATTCCGCATCGGAAGTCACAGACGAAACACTCATCGAAATCGTTTTGATCGCTAATCGTAAGCGCTTTGCAGATTCGCATACATACTTTATCGAGAATATTCAAATATAAAACGTGCCATTTTTACAGGTAATTTGTGTACGCCGGACGATGTGCCTATCGTGAGACCTCATACGTTAGCGGTCCATTCGTACAAAGCTCCTACGTTTTGCGATTTTTGCGGAGAAATGCTGTTCGGTTTGGTCCGTCAGGGTCTCAAATGCGAAGGTGACGATTCGTCTTTACATCGTAATCTCTTTTGTTTGTTTTATTAAAGGATTATTGATGGATTTCAGGATGCGGACTGAATTATCATAAGAGATGTGCCGTAAAAATTCCTAATAATTGTTCGCAAGTGACCGGAGTGGGAAGCAGCGGCCGTCGGCCTTCCACGCTTCCGCCGCCGCGTTCTCCGTCGAGGGTTTCGCAAGGTTCCTTAACCTCTCAACCTGAAGATTCTAATTCTTTGGTAAGGAAATTGGCTGACCTTGTCAACTTAAATTAACGAATGTCGTTGTCGCACTCATATGTATGCATGTTCATACATTCTCATTCCATGGCTTTTATTTCAAAAGTATCTTTATTTTGTTAATATTTAGTTTGTAGTTTATTCATATTTTTATTACATCATTTGATTTATTTTACAATGTATTAATTTTATGCAGTATTATTTTTTTCATAGATCTAAATTAGTTGAATTGTCCATTTTTATTATATTTTATCAGTTGTGTTTCTCAAATATTTTTATTTCAATATTGTAGTTTTATCATTAAGAAAACTCATTCCAAAATTTGATTTTTGATCAAATTTATATTTATAAATTTACTTAATATATTATATAACAATTCGATATTATGGTTATGGGTAACATAAGATCTGATAATTGTTAATTTGGTGCTTAAAAATATTTTTCTTTTTTTAATATAAACATATATACTCATCAAAATTCAAAACTTTATTGTAAACTCGCTAATTTTGTATTCTTCGTGTTGAATAAAATGCTTAAAAAATTATTGGCTTTTATTTTTATTTGACAATTATCAGATATGGACAAAGTTAATGGTGAAATTTTTGCAACGATCAAATTTTGGAACACGATTCACTCACACTTCCAGAATTTTCGTTGAATTTCAAACATTTTTTATAAAACTATTGAAATGTTTCTTTCGCAGAATCTAACCGTTTCACCTGCTAATAAACAGAGTCGCTCTCCATCGCTCGGCGCTCGTACGACATGGACCAATAACCAACCGAGCGTCAATATCCCTCATACCTTTGTCCTACATTCGTATACCCGTCCCACCGTGTGCAGGCATTGTCGTAAATTGCTTAAAGGTCTGTTTAAGCAAGGCTTGCAATGTAAAGACTGCCACCATAACGTACACAAAAAGTGTGTAGAAAAAATTCCTAAAGACTGTAGCGGCGAAGTCATCAAAGACGCAGGAAGTATGACAGAAAAAATCACATTTCTCATACAATCAAGTGTTATCGGTTTTTAAATTTTGAATGTTCCGCAGGTGATTATCACGATAGGGATAGTACGGGTAGCGAACGGGAATTAATCTCGTGTTTTATGTGCGAAGAAGAGGACGATTCAGACACAGAGGGTATATCGAATTTAGCTAGCACTCTAAACGGGACTTCTTTGACGCAGAACAACCCCATGGTCACTTCGCCGGACGCCGACGCTGGTAATTCTTCGTCTGAAGAAAAATCGTGTAGTAGACCGAGCAGGTGAGTGATAAATACGACATGTTTTTAATCGTTCGATCGTAGTATACATATTATTGATAACTATTGTAGTTCATCTTCATCTCCTAGTGCCAATATTCCGCTGATGAGAATCGTTCAATCCGTCAAACATACGAAGAAACGTGGTTCAAAGAGTATCAAAGAGGGTTGGTTAGTTCACTTTACAAATAAAGATAAAAGTGTAAGTAATGGAATTTATGATTGAAAACAACTTTTTCAGTATAGTTTATTTTGAATCATATTGATTTTTTTCAGATCAAACGACATTATTGGAGATTGGATACGAAATCAATTACGCTCTTTCAATCGGATCAAGGTGCCAAATATTACAAGGAAATACCTCTTAGTGACATTTTAACTATAGACACGGCAAGAGTTCCACAAGGAGGTATAATAATTTCTAAAACAAGACCATAACAATATTTATATTTTTTTCATATACAATGAAATGTTTTCGATTTAGACGTCATGCACTGTTTCGAATTGCGAACTCTCAATGTTGACTATATGGTCGGCGCTGACCCTTTGATTCATTTGACTGGAAATTTGGGAAGTGCGGCTCTGCCCCCGCCGGATAGCGGAGTCGGCGCATATCTTGCCAAATCTTGGGAAACGGCCATCAGGCAAGCCCTGATGCCTGTCACTCAACAATCGGGTATATATTTACGCATATTTTCATATGTATTATTCATCGGTTTTGTTGTTAAATATAATAATAAATCTGCAGGTGAAAGTAGTAATGGTATGCCCGAAGAAAGAGTGACCGACATGTCTCAACTTTACCAAATTTTCCCCGACGAAGTTCTCGGTTCTGGTCAATTCGGTATCGTATATGGTGGAATACATAGAAGAACTAACAGAACGGTCGCCATAAAAGTAAGTAACTTATTGAAATGATCAAATTTTACATATTTTTCATTGTGATTGATTTTTAAGGTTATCGATAAACTTCGTTTTCCGACGAAACAAGAAGCTCAACTGAAAAACGAAGTAGCAATCTTGCAAAATTTGTCACACCCGGGCGTAGTGAATTTGGAAAGAATGTTCGAAACACCTGAAAGAATTTTCGTTGTGATGGAAAAATTAAAAGGCGATATGTTGGAAATGATATTATCTCATGAACGTGGCCGTTTGACTGAACGTATCACGAAATTTTTAATTACTCAGGTGCTTATTTCAAACAATCTATAATCCCATTTATCGGTAACATTTTATAAGATACTAAATCTGTTTTTTTTTTTCTTCAGATTTTAGTTGCATTAAAACATCTCCACAGTAAAAATATCGTACATTGTGATTTGAAACCAGAAAACGTTCTGCTTTCGTCTGATAGCGACTTTCCTCAAGTCAAACTCTGCGACTTTGGTTTCGCTAGAATAATTGGTGAAAAGTCTTTCCGACGTTCAGTCGTAGGCACACCTGCATATTTAGGTAAAATTTAATAAAAAATTATCACTATAACTTTATCGAAAACGAGTCCATTCAATATTTCAAATTTTTAGCGCCCGAAGTGTTGCGTAATAAAGGTTATAACAGATCATTAGATATGTGGAGCGTTGGAGTCATAGTTTACGTATCACTGAGCGGCACGTTCCCTTTTAACGAAGACGAAGATATTAATGAACAAATACAAAACGCCGCATTTATGTATCCGCCGAATCCGTGGAACGAAATATCTTCAGATGGTATAACTTCTTGACATAACCTGCATAACATAAGTTTGTTAAATTTGTTTATTTATTTAAATTCGTTATAAACTTTCAGCAATTAATTTGATCAACAATCTATTGCAAGTGAAACAACGCAAAAGATTCACAGTTGACAAAAGCCTTCTTCACACATGGTTACAAGATCACGAGACATGGAAAGATCTGAGACAACTCGAGACGTCTGTAGGGTATAGATATATAACTCACGAGTCGGACGACAGCCGCTGGAACTCCGTCAGCGACGAAACACACACCTGACCCCCTCTAACGTCTCGCTCTTCGTTCAAGATGAGCAAAAAAACTGTTTTCATATTGAACCTTTTGATAAAAAACCGTAGCAGTACGGGACTCAATACTCCGATGAATTTTATAAAGAAAAGAAGCAAAAGCATTGACAGAATTGGAAACAATTCTAATATCAACTGTGATAATAATGAACATGGCCTTCGTATCGATGTTGAAAAACTCCAATTTTCGAATCCAAAGCTAGGAACAAAATGTAAAAGCATGGACGGAATCAAAATCATCGATTCCGAAAAGACAAAGTGTTGGAAGAAGTTTCTCACAAATCTCTAATTATCAAATATGAAATTTCTCAAATAATTGAATATTAATTGCTTTTTTTAATTGAAAACGTTAATTTTACGCAAGTTTATATATCGTAGGGCAATTATTGGATTACTTTAACAATTAGCAATTTTCTCATGCAAATTCATAATATTCAACTTGTAATGAATATAATAATTACTTTAGCTGAGTATTTTATATTAATATACCCGTTACGAAAATTATTAAAAGTGTTTATGTATCAATAAATTTATATTTTAAGTTTGATCTGCATAGTTCACTGTTTTAACTCGTAATTGAATTTCACTATTATTGATAATTGCTAACCTCAGATGTGTATGTTTTTTTTTTTATTTTTATTAAATGTTTATTATTTGTTTATTTGACGTTAAAAACATAATCGTAACAATATATCAAAAAAATTTGCAGCATGTCTTCCAGCACTTTTTTATTATTATGTATACAATATTGAATCTGATTTTATCCGGGTTTATTATGGAAATCATGAATCTCAATTCAAGTCGAATAAACTAACCCTATCCTATTTTATACAAAGTTATTGTTAGATTTTTACTGTAATTGCAATGTATTGACGCATTGGGACCAAATTGAGATTTTTTTATATCATTTAGACAAAAATAGTCAAAAGTATTTCAATATGTATCGAAAGTATTTCACAGTTTATTTTTATTGATTACAATAAAATGTCAATTGTCTTTTAAATATGTTTCTACAAAAAACTACAATGTTTTTGGGTTTTTTTTTGTTTTAATCATTCCAATGTATTAATATTTCTAGCATTTATTTTATACAACTGTCTTATCAACAATATCCAAATGAAATATATAGATTAAATCTGTAAATATCGTACTTAAGACAATATGTTTGTGAAACTATAGGAATTCAGGAAGAAATATTGTGCCAAACAATTTTCAAGTACATTAATAACTATTTGTACTTAAACTTTGTCTCTCAATTTTTTGTATATGTGTGTACTAATTTATATATCGCATTATAAATCTAATATGTGCATAACTTTACGATTCTAATTTTAGTAATAAGATATTTATTTGGAAATTTAGTAGTAAACTTATTACTAATATTATACTGTCTATTAAAATTTACAATATGTATTTATCAAATTGAATTTCGCTTGTCGGTACTTTGTGCGATGTCAAAATTCTATTTATTATACCGATTATTTGCCAATCTCAAATTACGAGGCTATATCTCAATTATTTTTCTTACGTTTTACACTTTTACTTTACTTTTACATTTTCAATTCTCTTTTTTTAAGACTGTTTCTTATTCTTAAGTACTATGCAAGTGCTTTCCAGTCATCTATAAATTTGAAAACTATAAACTTGTTGATTGCAGTTCGAGATTATAAATTCTCATGACCTCAATTTATACAAACCTCACTGGAATTTATTGAAGGACTGTTTAAAATATTTATTTTTGTGATACTAATCGTCTTCCATGAAAATTGAAATAGTTGATTGGAAATTATGACTTATTTTTTAATTTATGTGCATAATTTTATTTAATATATTATTTTTTGCGATGACTTTGAATTCGACAATCCGTCTTCGGATTGGTTGTCAAATTTTGCATTCCATTTGTTGCATTTTCTATATTGATATTTGTCCTTTACACCAACGGTAATTAGTATTTATGAACTAGGTAATTTCGTTGATGAAATCTCATCGTTTATTTATTATATATAAATGAAAATTCCATGTATTTATAAAAATGCTTTTAATGAATTTAAAAACTATCTTGTATGCATAATATATTTAAGATTTTGCCATCTGGCTATTTATTGAGATTATTATATTAACATATTTTTCAAAAAAAAAGTTATAAAAATGTATTATATTATATTATATCATCACACAAAATGTTTTTGAAAAAAATTGGGATACTTTGATTGCTGATGTTGCCTTATTGCTTGAATATAATATGAATTATTTGTTATTTAATTTATACTAACACAAGTGAAAGAAGCTTGGAACAAAATTTAGATTTTTTAGTATAATATTAAGATATAGGGTACAATTTTAATAAAATTCTTTTTTAAAGTCTTTTTTGTTTTATTTTAATTCATAATTTATATGATTTATAGATTTATTCAGATTGATGGTTGTTGCATCGAAAGCTAAAGAAAATTTTATATATGTAATCATCAAATTTTTGTAGTAATTAAGAGTTTCATAAAAATTGGCTGATCCGTAATACTTAAAAACCCCATCACAAAAATGTACATTAAAGTCACACACACTTTATCACTTTTATGCTCAATTTACAATACACATGCGGGTAATTGTGTATGACAATTTGTCGTTAAAGGTGAACGAGTTTGTCACATGCCACAGAACATCTTGATCTAGCTGAAATAATTATGGCCCAGTTAGCTCTTTGTCCTACATCTTTCTTGTTTTTTGTCACAGTCAGACCCCCACAACATATTTTACTCTGTTCGAGGTAACTGCTTGGTTCAATATCTCAATTATGGTTCAAAAGTTTGTCAGTTTCTTTGCTTTCGTCGGAATTGTGTGTGTCGATTGTTCGAAATGGATAAAATTGCCGGCTATAGAAAGGATCGCTAATACCGAAATGCAAAATGAAAGTGTTAAGACTCTGGTAGAATTATCTGATGAAATGTTTCTTGTGCAAAATCGGAATGTGCCTTTTGAAAAAGTTTTTTATAATACGAGTTATAATATAAGTTATCTCGAGGATAAATCTAAAATTGATATAAATAAATCATTTGATAAGTTAAATCCTGCATTGCATAATAGTGATAGTGAATTGTTAAATCAGACTATTAAAAACAGTATTAAATCGAGTGAAAATGTAGGTTTTTATGATATAAAAAGATTATCTAGTTTTGTGAAACGTTTACAAACAAATATATTTAACAATATTCCCACTACTTTAAAAGAAAAGATTAAGTTCTTGAAGAATATGCACGATAATATTTTAATGAATATAGGTAAGCCAATTCTTAATTATTTCTAGTTATCATCAACTAAATTTAACTAAATCAAAACAGGCGATAGGTTAGATTCATTGTGGCCGAATGGTGCTACTAGTCGAGGAATGAAAGACCATAATGATCATCATCTGGAATTTCCATCTGCAGAAAGTGCTTTGATGACGATAAGTTTTCTTACATTTGCAGTTTACCTTATAAAATTAGTACTGGTATTATAATTAACTTTAAACTTCAGTTATATATATTTCATATTTAAATTTGTAAATGAAATTATTACACATGATTTACAGCAAGTAATCAATATACTGAAAATGAAGAAAACCACGATGTATACACCAATGCTGACTTCAGCAGCGAGAGAATTAGATGAATACGATAAAGGAATAAATTTCAATTATGATAATATGCAAATTTTAAACCTGATGCAATCTTTGAAGTCTAAATGACATTGTGAAAATGATTTTTTTTTTAATAAATGATTACAAATGTTTTTTTTACCTGACTTAATTTATAAATCTTAGTCTTTCATAAAAAATTAACAATTAGATTAATTAAAATAAATAAGTAAAAAAATGTATTATTCGATCATATTTTATTTACACAACAGTAATTACAAAATTCTTATAAGCATAGTTTCAAAATATACAGTCAAAATTATATACAATCAAAAAACAATTAATTACCAAAAATTTTCTGAAAGAAGACCGACTGGTTGCGGTATACGACCGCTACTTTCGTAATTCTGAATAAAAACATCTAAACGCGTCTTCGGCCCACCATTATCGATTCTCCCCAACTCTTCCAAATAGTCAGAAACTAAATATTTTAAAACCTTGACAAACTGCTTTTTATAATATCTGGAAAAGTCGGCACCGCATATCGTTAAAAAGTCACATAAAAGAGTAGCACTTATATCTATTTCAGAACCCAAATTGGAAAAAGCCGCAAACCACCTCCAAGCATGAGACAAATTCTGCGGATGAGGAGCGTCGATGCATCGCGGCATTTTGGTGATCCATATAGCCGCGAACAACTTGAATATACCCGATATTCTTTTGAGGAATTGGTCTTGCTTTTCGATCGCTCCTTCGCTATTGTATTTGTACCCTCTGGATTTGTAAAAGTCTTCGTCTGTTTGTCCCGCAACTTGAGGCATCATCATCGGGATCAAGTAGGGGCAATTTTTGTAAAAGTGCGCACATAGAAGTTTACCGAATTCCGGGAAATAAGCCCAAAGCGCAACGGTGACGGAAGCTATCGGAAATGCGGCTTCCGGATGACTGGACACCAAAAGCTCACCTTGTTTCACGATTTTGCGAGCTAACAGATCGGTGCAGTAAGCTTTGCCTTGGGGGTGTTGTGCAGCTGATATGTAGGCGTCGCCGATCAGCACTTTATTTCCGTTCAATAGATCTGATAGTTTTTGGAATTTGTCTTTGATATGTGAACCGTTTAGTGGAGATATTGCGTTGACTGGTGTATTAACAGCTTTTTGGCAGTCGAATCTGTATTTTTTTAAATTCGGATCTTCTAATAAGCTTTTGTAGTTTTGTTCATAATTATTTAAGTATTCTAATAATTCGCAGTATTTTTCTAAAGATTTTTTACTACAATACTCGACTGTTATTGTAGAATCTTTAGTTGTATTTGAAGTATTGAGTGGTACGTTTTCTTCTATTGGAGTGAGAATTTCTTTGGGCAGAACGAGTTTGTTCTTAGCAATATCAATATTTTTGAGAGTGGCATTAAGCGCACTTTGAATTTTATCAGTCAATTTTCGTTTTGTTTCACTCATATCGGATTCTAATGTTTTTACTAAATTAATTTCATTTACAGTAATATTGCCATTTCTGCAGTTTTCAATCACATTATTAACAGATATTAATATATGAGAAACAGTTGGTTCAAATTCTTGATAAATTTGAATACCTATCGTGTTATCGGCGCAGACTACACTTGTTATTTTTTGATAGTCCTCGCATATTTGAGAATAACAAGAATTCAATACTTCAACTAATTTAGTACGCTCTAATTGTTTTTCTAGTAAATTTCTCATCCTATCTAAATGAGCTTTGTTTTTTTGGTCCAGTTTTTCTTGTTCGATTTTTGCTATTTCATCGTCGGCAGCCCATTCTTCCAAAATTCTCATTTCTAAATCGCATCGTTCTTGAGCCTTCTTTTCATATTCTAGTTCTTGTTCGTGCCAAAATTTCCTCATCACTTCAGTTCGTTTCGCTGCCATTTTTCTTAACATATTGTCAGAAACAGCTTTTATGGCTTCTTTCCTTTGAACTTCACAATCGTGCAGGAGTCTATCATATGTACATGCACCTGTTTGTGACATGACCATTTCTTCTTTCCAACTTTTCTCCGGTTTGAAGACCTTCTGTTCTTTTACATCTGCAAAAAATAAAACGATTATTAAATAATGTTAGTGTTTCGAAATTTCCTAGCAAAGATATAAAAAAAAAATATAATTTCTATCGGAAATTAAGAAGTACAAATAAAAAAAAGAAATGCGATGCGACATAATGATGAGGATTAAAGCTTTCGAAACTATTCCATTAAATGATAAAAGTATAATAGATTTTTGTGCAAGTAGTTAACTTTCACTTTTATTTGTGAGAATTTCTACACAATTTTGAAAATTTTTCGACTACTCAAATTCGACTGCACTATAATATAGATGACAATTTACAACAGAATTTTTTTTTTAATTATTTTATCAAAAATTATTTATTAGCTAGTCATCTACTTACTGCTAATTCGATTCGAAAAAAATATGAATTATTCGAATTGTATTGAAAATAAAAATTGATTGAACTTTTTAATTGATTCGACTTAGACGGAAGTTCAAGAACGTATCTCTGTCGTAATTTGAAGAATACCTGTTTTAGAAAAATTTAGAAAATATTTTTGCAGCTAAAATAGATACCTTTGTTCGGTGATTGAATAAGAACTTGATGATTCTTGACTTCCAACGCGTTAGAGTTGGGACCGATGGTGACTTCGTTGACGTACGGGCTGATTTCCAAGGCATTTGTCAACGCCGATAACCTCAAAATGTGAAATTCGTGATCTGGCGGTCCTCGTACATGAGCCATCGTAATAAGAATGGAAATCGGTAACGATTATATCACACACTGATCAGTTTTAAAATCAATTGATTGAAAGAAGCAAATGTCACAAATAAAAATTCATGAGTAACTAGACGTCCAAACCACTCAAAGACGCACGCACGACTGACGCGCTTTCAAGGCTTCATGGATGACGTTTGAAAATATTGAAAATAACGACCATACACTGACACAAGCAGAGTTCCCATCGCTAAAATATATTGTAAATAAATGATAATGATAATATGTAATTTTTAGATGCAACTAGTGGTGTGATATATTCAAAAAAATATTTTTTCCTAAATAAAATAAATTTGTTTCTCAAATGACACTAGAACACACTAGAAGTAGAACACCCGACGCTACGAACATAGAATACAATCCATAACAATTTGAAAATAGTATGATAAAATGAATTATAAAGAATTAATTGGATCATTTAACCATCATGTAGACCTCCAAGTGTCCTAAAACGTGTCATGTGTTCTAATGTCGTTTAGACCAAGGTCTGAACACCAAAAAATAATTATCGAATTTTTGATTCTGGTAACATTAAACTCATATGACATTTGGTTTGTGTTTACGAATTTTTGGACGTTAAATTTGTTTTGCCTTGAAAATTAACTACATAGTGTCTTTTGAACTTCGAAAACTTAACTTTTCAAACTTTGTTCAATATCAATAATTTTTCTGGAATAATTAAACCAATAAAACGCATCGAAGAAGCTGCATTCATTAAAACACGATGGACGGAAGAGAGGTTATAATATGTTCCAGCTTTGCTAAATTATTGAAAAAGAAAATTCTGTGCGCCGGCGACTTCAGCCAAAACCCAATCGAAGGTACAACATGTCAAATTGAGCTTTCTGACGTTTGTTTCAAAAGCGAAGGGAAGGAATGTCCCGCAGACGACGGCAGCAAATATTTTGTTAAAAACTTTCCCGGAACAATAACAATCGGAAAAGCGACACATTACCTAGACATAGACTTCGAAAGATGTTTGCAACATGTGTACGTCGGTGAAATATGTCTGCTCAGGATGATATACCATAATAATAACAAAGAAGAAGTTCTAGAAGTGTCTTGCGTAATCAAAATGATAAAAATCGATGAGGTAGCCTTGTTTTGCGAATGGCATTGGGCTAAAAAGATCACGAATGCCAATAAACATAAAGATATGGGCGTGAAACTCGTTCAAGAACAAAAAACCATCGATGCGTTCAGACAATTTAGTAAAGCGTTGAAGATGGTTTTGACGTTAGGCACTGTCGATTTTGAATCTATGGTCGAAGAAGATAAGAAAAAAGTAGAAGATCTTAAACTGAAACTATACAATAATTTAGCACATTGTCAATTGCAATTCGACGAATATAGAGCTGTTGTTCTACTATGCGATAAAGTTTTAGAAATCGATGAAAACAACGTTAAAGCCATCTATCGTAGAGGTTCTGCATACATGGGGCTAGAAGATTGGGAATCAGCATACAAAGACATGAATAAAGTACTTACTTTAGATCAATCCATTTCAGAAGCGAAAGCCAAAATGGGCATATTGAAAGAAAAGGTCAAAGATATCAACGACGCATACAAAAAAACGATTAAAAGTATGTTTGCATAATATCGTTTTAAAGTAACTAAATACTTGGTAATTTAGAATTGTAATATTTTCAATATCACATTCACTTGTATTTTTATATTGTAGACCAACTAAAATACATTTTTATTTATTTAAAAATGTAACAATGAGTGAATGTTAAATGTCTTCTTTGTATTATTTTAATATTGAAATCTTATCGTTCCTATGAATAATTTTTATGTAAAATTATGCATTAAAATATACATTAAAAAAAAATTGAATTTGTATCATTTACGAAAATCATCTGTATAATAATAATATCAACATCATCAATATCATATGTAGTTGAAAATTAATGTAAGTACTTGAAATCGTAAGTCACCTTTCAATTAAAAATTCAGTCTAAATATAAAAATAAGGATTTATTCACAATATACCAAAACCATTTTATAATTACATTTATAATTCTTAACAAAAGGGAGGAGGGGACTTTTAAATACTTAAAGCTGCATATATTCATAGCGTATTCCGTGGCAAAAGTCGAACATGTCAATTAAATGTTTTACTCAAAATCTTATGGCACGTAAAAACAAGGTAAACCATATATGTAGTGATAATATTGCAAACTGGAGCCGGAATCTTATTCTAACATGAAAATTAAAGGCTTTTCTTAATAATGGAAGATATTGTCAGGCACTTGGTGTTATATTTACAGTTCTATTATATATAATACATCCATATAGAAGTTATATTGAAATGTCACTAAAATTTAACATAAATTGCTTGTAAGATTGCATTGTAAAAATCCAATAAAGTATTAATGATGTTAATTTCGTTAATTAGATTGAAGTATACCCAATCTCCATATTATTAACCTAAATGTAGCTTAGTTTATTTTGATATGCAGCAACAGTTTCCATTGAATCTTATACGCATAAATATATCTTTCAATAAAAATTAATGACAAAAGTTTTTACGATGATTTCTCTGTGGAAATATTAACAAAAATTACGTTATAATATTGTGTAAATCAAAGATATTGTGAAATAATATTCATATAATAGAAAAACAAAATGTGTGAACAATTTTCAGTATAAAAATTTCAATATCAATAACAATATTTTGGCAACATGAGTTCTCAAATAATTTCTCATAACTTTTTTTTTTTTTTAAATAAAAACCTGTGATGTCTACAAAAATGGAAATTGATTACAGATCGATCACAGTACATCGAACAATAAATTTTTGTTATCATGTAAGTAGCGTCACATCGACATTTTTTATTCGCTATTAAATTGATGTCATAGCAATTAATATTTCTATACTCCCCAAATAAAATTTATCATATATAATTTCTCTTACGAAAATAAACATTTTCCATACTCTATATAGACTACACAATCAGATATTTATAATCTATCGACCCTTACGATGATACAATCAATGCAACAAATTCAGATTATCCTAATCATGCACAGATATATAAGTGATATTGTTAATCGTAGGATTCCACTCGTAAAAATTAAAAGACGAATGAAAGGCCCATATTTCCAACACGACTCGATTATTTTCATGAACACTATTAATATATAGACATGGTGGCCCCGTTACAATTTTGTTTTCACATTACAATTTCAAATAGCACAACACCGATACGAAATTTTCAATTTTTGGCAAGACTAAAGTACAACTTTTTTAAAGTAGTAATATTTTATAATACATGGATTGATTTATAATATGAAAAAAATATAGATTACGGAAGATTATTTGAATTTTTAAGGGTTTCACAAATTACACTAATAAATTTCTTCGACAAATACTATTGAATCGCTCTAATTTTCTGATATAAATACGACTTATTTCGATCTGAAAAGTATCAACGACGAAAACGAGTTAATTAAAATTGCAACACGAAAATTCTGATTGTTATATAAACACACAAACGAAAAAAGGTTCAAATGGGATATAAAAATCAATCCATAACATTATAGCTTAAGATTAATTATTTTAAATGCATACACTAATAAATATTTAAAAAAAAAATGTAATGATAGTAACACTACTCTAAAGATGGATATTGTGTTTATTTTATATAATAATATTTTATGACTTAAAATTTGAAAATGAATCCTTGTACAATTCGTATTTAATATAAATCTGAAGAGTGTAAAAACAGGTGTTTAGCGCTAGACAGTATATCACAACCTCACAGCCAGAATCATTTCACATGCATAAAAATATCCAACATAGGTTTAAACAAACCGATTCGTTAAAGATCTTATAAAAAGTATAATTCCATAAAAGTATTTTGTTTTATTTTTTCATCCAGCAAAAGTATGAGTGATTGCTAAATGTTCAATTTAAAAATGATATAATGTTTTATGACGAAGCTGAACAGATACTTAATAGAAATATAAAAAATAAAATTATATAAGATGGTTTATAAGTTGTCATGGTGCATAGCGAAGTTGTTTAAAAAGTGATAAATATAAAACAATATTAAAATATTTTTCAATACAATATTCTGGAACTCAAACAAAATATACACAATATACGACTAAAAACACATGAATAAACTATTTTCTCATAAAAATATTTCAATATATTTACAACAAACATTAATCAGTTTGAGAAACCTTTTGTAATAGCAATACATTTTATATACAGAAACTTGTAGATTTATACACTGGAATTTATAACATATTTGAATATTTGAATTTGGACACGTCGGCGGCGACGACCGCAACATTTACTCCGGCCACACATTCGTTATATTCACAGAAGGAAATGCAGATTAAGATTGTATTGGAGCTATAATCACTCTCTATCATATAAACGTCTAAACGTATCGTTAATGTTAATATCTAGTAAGATTGTGAAGTGTTACAACGCGTGCTAAGAAAACCCAATCGACGGAATGTGGTCTGGGGTGTGTATCACAACTGTTTCGGTTTCCCGTTGAGGGCCATGTCCACCGCACTAGTAGCCACTTGCTGCAAGCTGTTCTCCATGAACCGTTTATACACGGGTTTCAAAATCTAAACGTGACGAAACAACGAATAAGTTATAAATGTACATATTTAGGAAAATATATTTATGTTATACTATGTTTGTGTAATCGTTTCGTTCGTGAACGAAGCAAAGTATCTTGCATTGTCTGTGAAATTTAACAATATGTAATGTTGCTTTATTTAACGTTTTCTATCGAATAAGAAAGTTGAAATGTGTTAAGTCAGTGGAAACAAACCTTTTTCTTTTCAAGTCCCAAAAATTTAAGGATGTAGCTATTTGCAGATACTATATCTTCACATAGCTAATAATTTGCAGATACTGTATCTGCAAATAGCTGCTTCCAAATTTTAATGCCTTTCATAAGACACGTCAACTGTCATATTCGATAGATGTTAAATGAAGCTTCACTAAATGATATTTATACACTACCAGTTTTTAAATTTGATAGACAAAGCAAAATTTTTAGCTTCATCCATGAACGAACCAATTACACAAACAGCGTAACATTTATACGAAATAAAAAGATGTTTACGTTTTCCCATAACAATGTTGCTAATTCGTCGAGTTGTACTCCAACTTCTCTAAGTTCACCGCTATATCTAAAAACGAAAATAACACGTTTCGATATTAGGTTAATCGATGAATAAGTTGATTAATTTGTGTATCGAATACGAACCTGATATAAGCCCAAATGACAAGCATAATGAGGGCTACACCCATGAAAAAGTTGCACGTGTTAGCCATAGAATAAATTCCAACTAATCCAAATATTCCGCTTAGGATATAAAAGAATAATGCTACAACGAAGAACACAGAAGGCGTGCGTGCTGCTTTAAATATATTTTTGCTTTCATTGTGAGCTTTGTATTGGTTGAACGATTCATCAAGATCCTTGAAAAACATTCCAAATTCATGTATATTTTGTATATAAAATAAAATTAAAGATCAATATTTAATACTTACTTTACTGAGCTGATCTTTATACGATTCAGAAAATTCTCTTCCGCCCATTTTTCTTTTTCCTTGGAAAGTATTCATGGCTTTATCTTTAATACGAAGATGTTTTTCCTCCAAAAGTTGAGACTGTAGATATGGTTTTTGTCCACCACATACTTCTTCCATAAGTAGATTGTATGCTTCTTTAGCTTCTGCCACGGCAGTCAAATTATTGGCTTCAGCGGTTGCCTGTAAATAAATAAAAACGAATAAACATAATTGAAAACCCTTATCGTATTAATGAAATTAATATTAATTCTCACCACAAGCATCGATTTGGGTTCGGGTAATTCATTTCCTTTATAAATGTTAATATACGACTTAAAGTACTGCACAAGATCGCGCGCTTTGACTCGTTGACCGTTAATTTCTTTAACAACTAAATTTTCAGGCGCCAAGAGCATTGGTATGAAGTTCAAAAGACACTTTTTGAACTCAGGTTCAATTTCTATAAAAATTAAAATAGCGTTTATTATTCCATGAAATATTCATAAAATCGATTTGACGTTAAAAAATTTGTCATACCCGATAATCTGCCATCGAAGGTTGGACTGGTTGCTACTCGTAGTCCAGGATGTGGCATCAAATAACATGCGATTTCAGTGAAACAAGATGTTATATGTTTCCTGAGAGATTGCAATTCAGGATGTTGCTTCTCAGAAACCTATAAATATCATAAGAATATGAATATCTATTATATCTACATAATAACGTCAAGTAAATAAAGCTCATACTTTAAGCCGTTTCTGCAAAACATCTTGTCCGCCTTCAGCGCCATAATTAGATTCGTACGGAAAACTCCAATCTCTAACTAAAAATTGCAACCTCTGGAATGGTTTCTTTCCACTGTCAGCCAAAGCAAGTCTTCCGTATTCGGTAAAAAGCTATAATGAACAAAAATATTTAATAATATGATCAGGATACATATGTAAATATGACAGCTTACTTGTAAGTGTTGTAAATCATCTTCTTGAATATTTTGAGATAAATTATAAATTTGAACAGACGATAACATAGTACTCAGAGCGAAAATTGTAGCGCAGTCTCTTACAGTACTTTCGCTGTCGAATGCACCCTGGGTATCCATTAGAATTACTGCAATCTGAAATCGCCAATCGACAAATTTATTAGTCATTACCAATCGTAAACGTTTAAATTTAAATAAACAAAAATGAAACCTTTTCTCCGTTGGCTAACTGTGTAAGAAATACTTCAGACCATATGAGAATCCCGGTGGTATCTCTTTCTGAACCACCGCGCCAGCTGAATCCATCCAAAGGAACATCGTCGGAACCGATCCACTCATTTCCAGATTCTTTGAGAACGTACTGTTGAAAAATTAACAAGAGTCAAAAATTTTTAATATCAATACATTGAATAATTATCCTTAATATGAATAGTTTCGACAATTTCAGTTTTATAAAACGCAAAGACCGTTAAAACAGAACTGGAGCAGGAGGAGCAACAGGTTTTTACTCTGAACAGAAACAGAGTTATATCATAGAAATTTGTAGTGTACCACTACAAATCAAATAAAAAATTGTACTCAAAAATTAAATGTTTATCTAATTTTTAATTATGATTTATTGATTTTTTCACTATTCTCTCCCAATCCAGAGTGATATACAGTAACCTCACCTACAACGTCAAGATAGGTACGACGTTATAGGGGGGAATTTGGGAAATCAATAAATGAAACATTTTCATTTTTCTTTTTTTTTGGATATTTTTACGAGTTCATTGTATTTTTCAAATATATTTCAAAACAAATTTAAAAAAAATTAAATTTATAGGAGGGGGAACGCAGATGTTATAGGGGGAACGTTATAGGGGGATTACTGTAGTTATATTATATATTTAGATAATTAATTTAATTTGAGCGAGTACTTTGATATTGGAAAGGAAAAACTTAAAAAAGTGCTCGTTCCAAAGTCCTGCATTTAAATCGTTACAGATAATTTTCATTATTAAAACCTGTACACTATAAAGAAATCAATACAGAAATACGAATACTTGTGAAAGTAGAAAAAAATAATTTTAGTATTCAAACTCATCGAGAGTCATTATCTTTACATAGATAAAAGAAAAAAATGAACTTTAAATAATATCAGATAAACTTCCATCTGAAATGAACTCATACTCTACATACGACCAATCAAAAAACGATTAGCGAAGCAAAATTCACGTTTTTCTACCTTCGATTCTTCAAATTTTCAACTAAACAGATTAAACAAACATTCGATCGACCGTCACGACCTTAACCACAAAACGTTCGTCGAACTGAAAATTTCTCTCGCTGAAACTTTTCCTCGCCGACGAAACCAAACGGCGAAAAATCCCCATAGAACGGATCCGCATACGAAATCACGTGTCCGCCATGTAATTTATTCGTAGTGCGATAGGCCCAAAAAAAATTACCGTTACCGAACGCGATACGAATAGTTTCAGATCCGATCGGACACTCGTCACGATATATAATATTACACCTTTCACGCAAAAGTTCGAAAGGGAGCGAAATCCGCAGTTCCGCTAGAATCTTTCAATGGGGACGCTCGAAGTTTGTCAGGTTATAGTGGCCGTGTAGTTTGAGTAATATTCGTCAAATTTGTTGTAAATTGTTTAGTAATGTACGGTAAATTAGCATGGAAGGTTATAGCGTTGGACAAAGTACGAAAACTATCGAATTTTATCGTACACTAATGGTAGTATCCGGCGTTGTTCGGGTTTCCGATTCCGGTTTCCGGTTCTCGATTCCGGTTTCCGATTCCCGATTCCAGTTCCCGATTCCCGTTCCCGATTCCCGTTCCCGATTCCCGTTCCCGATTCCCGTTCCCGATTCCCGTTGTGAACACGCGTTCTGCACACACCGGTGTACCGATTGCATTAAAATCGTTGCATTGTTGTTAAATTAATTAATTAAATTATTTTTTATTTCAAAAACACATTGAAAACAAAATGCCTCTGATTGTATGCAATCATCACAACACAACTATCGGCGGATTGAGGAGGGTACCGTCATTTTTCATGATTTTTTTAAGCTTTTCTTTGAGAATTTCCCTATTATTTTTCTTCATAAACCACCCCTTAGTAAAAGCAAACAAAAGAAAAAATAAATACGCAAATCGGTCAAGCGGTTTTTGAGTTTTGTCCAAACCAAATACCTGCCACGATTAATTTTTATACATATATAGATTTTAAAATCGAGCGTCCTTATTGAAATACCCCATAACTGCAAATGGCGAAGATGTGTTTGCATTCGTAAAATATGGCACAAACGCGATAGAGTAAATTGTCACTGTTGATATTGCATATTTGACTAGTGAGAAATTCTGTGCAAGATGAATTTGTAAAAATAAAATTTTCGTTGAAAATTCGTTATCGGCGTTTCGTGATCCTGAAAATTAAAAAGAGATCGTCGTTAAGTGTGAAATATGAAAGGTGATCCAAACTGAACGATAATTCTAATCAGTTAATGGATAATTATAGTTGAATAGTACGAAAATATCGACTTTTTCGAAAACAGTGAAAGTTAACGTGGCGTAAACGAATAAAAATAAATACGATTGAAGTTGTTGGAGTGCGACCAAAATTTTTCATGATTAATCGTTTACTTCGATAACAATAAAACATATAAATTTTCAGCACCTTTGTAAAATAACTCGACTGAAATTAACATCGAATCGAAATCAATACGAAAAGTCAAAAGTCAACGATGAATAGATAACTAAAATCAAAAAACACTTTCATTCACCTTCTTATCAATTAAGCTGCACAAACAATATCAAACAATCCAAATTTCGATACAAAAACACAATAGACCTTCCATACAAATAAATACAATAGACTTTTCGAGATTCATCATTGCAAAAAAAACGCAAAAACTGCCAAAACCGCAAACCCGACAAAAAAGCAATTTTTGCACGACACAACAGTTACACGTCCGTCGTTAGTAAAAAAATATATATAATTCGAAACAAAACGTTCATAGATCGAAAGGTCGCAGTCCACCGTTCGCCCGCGCCCCAAGCCGACGAATTGCGGCCATTAACTTGCACAAAAAAAAAAAACATTATTCAAAACCCCGATAGATCGAATATAGTAAATATAAAACGAGCCGACAACCGGCCGTCCTACTATCCCGCGCATTTCACAATTATTTATTTTTAAACGCACCTCGCGGACGGGTCACGTGACACGGAAAATTGTACAGGGATACTAAAACTCGTTGGCAACGTTCGCCGCTTTCGAAACGCGAACGTTCGACTTTTCGAATTTTTGAGACGACCGATTTTTTCGCGTACGGAAAATAAAGAGCGCGTGCGATCCGAGACGACAATGGTGCGAAAACGGTGGGTTTTTTCCAAAATCGAAAATGGCGGCCAAGTCGGTGAACTTATGGCGCGTTTTTACTGGCTACTTTTTAATGGTCAGAATTTTAACTGGGTTTGTCAGAATTTGTAATAAACGGTCAGAATAATATTAAGAACCCTAACCTAACCTAACCAATTCTGCCAGTTTCGTCATTAAATTCTGACCATTTATTATTATATTTTATTCTGACCGTTTTTGATTAAAATTCTGACCAAAACATGATTAAAATTCTGACCATTTAATTTTTTGACATTTTTATATAGAAAATAATGAATGCGTTCGATCCGAAACAGCAACAGTGCGAAAAACGTGTTTTTTTCTTCAAATCAAAAATGGCGTCAGAATCAATGGATGATTTATGGCGCGTTTTTTTTAATAAATATGATTGTTTTTTATATTTGAACGAGAAACAGTTGATTCATAAAAAGTGTATAATATACGGAAATTGAACACATGACGTGTTTAGGGTTAAGTGTCGTATTCGATGAACGTTGCACTTTTCTAATTGTTAAATTGTTTCTAGGTGTTTAGGAATGACCGCACGTTACGCTGTGCTGTCACAAATGATCTCATACGTTGAAGGTTGTTTATAAAAAAAAGGTCCTGTCGGTCTAATAAATCTACGCAGAGCAAAAGCTGTAAAAGGAAATCGTACAAATGTCGAAGTTGTATCGAAACATTTTTCCATACGATATTTGCGTATTTGAAGAGCGTATCTCTATTTTCGATATCGAGCTATTTTCGCGATAAACGTTCGGACGTCAAACCGTCCATAGGTGTGCGAATATATTGCACAAAAATATTCTATAGAGTGAAAATTCTAATTATAAACAACCCGAACGTCACGAGCCATACACTCGAGTCAAACCTTCGAATCCATATATCTGATGAAGAAGTCGAGCAAAAACGACTTCCCTTTGCGGAAGGACCCAGCCACGGAGACGATGACGACGCTGCGGTCCTTGACCTCGTCCTGCAGCATCAACTTGGTCAAAGCCTCTTCGTTCAAACTGAACGAGTGATCTCCTTCGGTGTGGACGATCTCGACGGCGTGCGCCCTTCTGCTCCCTAATACGAACAAAAACAATGAACGAACGTCGTCGATTTTCATACATAATATCATATATGATAGCGACCTGACGGGGGCGGAGCCGCGGGGGGCGAGGGGTTCCTCTCGGGGGGCGGAGCCGCATGCTCGCGGCGGTGCTCCCTGCGGCGGTGCGGCCGCTCACTCATCGTGACGTAAGACGGGGCGCCTGTGGCGGCCGCGGGCGGGCGGCGGGGGGCGCGGGCGGGCGGGGGGGGGG
>JAOXNN020000021.1:1387084-1402015 GCA_028571205.2 Hydropsyche betteni | reverse complement strand
CCAATATTGGTTCCGAGGAATGGACAAGGGATTACACAACTCCACCTCGCAAGAAGAAGAAGAAGCATCGTCTTTGGGAGGCCGAGGTCGGGGCGCGCACGGGACGGGGACACGCGGCGAGCGACGTGCCCGACACCTAAACACCGACCGCTCACTGTCGCCACTCGATCTGCCAGAGTGGACGTCGGCGAGGGTGGCCAACCTTGCGGACCGTTCGCGTTATCGGGTGTTTTTTGTTTGTTTTGCGGCAGATTGCGGGTTCGGTTTTTCGTCGAATTTGCATGATCGGCGACGATAAGGGAGATAAGAGTTTTGGATGGTTTTTATTGCGAGCGATTTTGGGATGACGGTGCGCAATTTGATTTAATTATTCACGTAGGTGGCTCGTTTTAAATCCTTCGTGTCCCAGCGATGCCGTGGAAGAACCACCATTCCACCACTTTTTTGTCAGCATTCCATCGATTCCATCACGATACAAAGGGTTAACGAAATAATAAAAATTTCCAACGAACACAGATGTCTCTGGTAATGCTGAAATCGAAACGGTGTCAAAATGGAACCGTTGAGATATTAGGAAAAAATAATGAAGTAGCGGTTCCTCTACGGCACACAAAGGGTTAAGGGCAAGCGAGGCAATGCCCCATACACATCTCTCTCAATAAAAATATTGCAATGAATAGATTTTAAAAAGAAAATACATGTTATAATATGTCGGCGACTCATCAAATGTTTATGTTTATGTTTATTTATAGACCATGGTTTTTAAGGTGAAAATTCGTATTGGATTTACCAGGACAACACTGTTTTTCAAATCACCTGTCCTGGTAAATCACAAGATGTAACCAATAGGTACGCTTTTTTAAAACTTGTTTTGTTCTACGTTACATCACAAATGAAAAAATATTACATTGATGGTATCAAAATGATAATAATGATATTACAGTAAAAATCGGTTAACAAAAAATAGTACTTTATCACTGACAATATACTGTAACGTTTAAAATGAAATTCTTTTAACACGAAAAAGCTTATTTTGGTCCTTTTAGTTTTTAAACGTTTTTCACTTTGATTTGAAAATTTCGAAAACATATACGCTTGAACCATGTGCGTTTAGGTCCGATCACCCCGAAAATCGTGCGAATGCATCAAAATTAGAATATCGACGCTGGTCAAGTTTTCAGCGACTCGGTCTATTTTGATTTGACAGCCGCGTAGAGGTTATGATTACGCGAACGTCAGCCGGCAGACGGTCGCTCCTCGTCGAGGATGGGCCCGCTGTCGTTGACGAGGAGAGTTTCGAGGGCGGTCGTATTCCTTCGCGCCCACGCGTGCTCGAACGGCTTCGCCCCCACGACGATAGTCTGCGACAGTTTCTGTCATAAATTTTCGTCGAACCCCAAATCTTCAGACGCCAAAAGTTTCCGAGATATTCGCAAGCATGCCGACAAGTTCAGGGACGTTCTTGACGAGAACAAGGAAAAGATACGCGCCACCGAACGGAGGCTGTCGCAGAAGAAGGCCAACTTCGTCAAAAATTTACAGCATCAAAGACAAGTGGCGGGCCAAAAGATGCAAGAGCGCAAGGCCATCATCATCAAAGACATCCTCGAAACGAAGACCAAAATGAAAGAGAAAATCGAGGAAGTGATAGAAGTGAGTCGTCCGTTAAGATGTGACATTTCGTTTGCGTAATTATAATCGTTCATAAGGTTTTTGGATGAACCTTTTCGATTATTTCAGAAAGAAAACATATACACTATCCCCAATCTGTTGTGCGTCGCTCGAATAGCCATGTCGCCTTTCTTAGGATACGTGATTTTGCACGACAATTACGAGCTCGCCCTCGGACTTTGGGTGTTCGCCGGAGTCACGGATATGGTACGATTTAGCATTATTTTCACTACTCGATAACATCTCGACTATATTGATTTTATCCTTACACAGCTCGACGGATGGATAGCTCGCAAATGGAGCAGTCAGGCTACAAAAATGGGGTCATTTTTGGATCCGATGGCCGATAAGATACTAGTAGCTACTTTATTTTTGACCCTTACCTGGCAAGAGTTGATACCGCTGTCCTTAACTTGTTTGATTGTGGCCCGCGACGTGATCTTAGTAGGGGCCGGTTTTGTTATACGATACAATAGCCTCCCGCCCCCGGTAAATATAACAAACCTTATATATTTTCAATGTACATATTCCTATACGTTTTTGTCATTACAGCGCACACTTAGCCGATATTTCGATGTAACACATGTCACTGCACAGTTAGCTCCTACATTTATTAGTAAAGTGAACACAGTTATTCAACTATTATTGGTATTTAAATTTGTGAAGAAAGAAAAAATTAGTGATTTATTTTGATGGTGAATTGATTTTTTTTTTAATATTTAATATAGGTAGGAAGTACGCTTGCCGCTCCCGTTTTTAATTACGTAGATCATCCGGCTCTGCAAGGTTTATGGATAGTTACTGCAGCTTCAACTGTTGCTGCAGGATTGAGTTATGTTATTTCGAAAAATACATATAAATATATAAGAAAGTGATGAAATGTATCTATTTTTATATTTCGAAAATGTAATGAAGTAGGGCATACTTTCAGGCATCTGAAATCCCTTGTAAATATTTGTTGAATTAACGAATTTTAAAAATTTGGTATCAGAGATAAAGTTTCAGATTATAGAAAGGAAATTTAGACGTAATATATAGATTTTGTCTTCTTAAAAATACTAAAAGAATCATAGTAATCCTTTTTTATAAGACTGAATCGGAAAAGTATATTTAGTGAAAAATTGTATAAAAAAAATAACATACATATTTTCTTATATAAATCGTAATAGATAATTTTTTCGAAATGATTATTGTTGATTAGTAAAATATAAAGTCACTTTTACTATTTAATATATTTTATTATTATGAGTTTTGAGATGATTTAATATGAAAATAAAGCCTGATATAATCAAAGTGAATAGAACAGTTTATTTCAATACACATAAGATTGTTTTTGTTATTTTTCAGTATTCTTTATACAAACATGTTTGTAAATTTTATGAAAATAAAATATAATATTTTATACAACTTTTTATTTACATTATTAAAAAAACAACATTATAAATACGAAAAATACTTTAATTATCTGCAATATTTTTATCAGTTTTATACAATTCGTAGGCGAAATGTTCGTCGTGTTCAGGATTGAACTCCAAACCTGCAAGTAAAAACACAAAATAAATCTGGATATTTTAATTTTTTCAATAACATTCAATACAAACCTATGTATTCTATTTCTAAAGAGAACGACCCATTGATTTTGTCTCCACATGCAATACCGAAATGTGATATTTTAGTCAAAGGAATTCTTCCTTGCTTGTCTTGCATTCTGCCTTTAGATCCAAAAGCAAATTTAGAGAATGGTATCTGTAATAGAAAAATATATTTGTATGCAAAATTACAACAGATTACATTAAATGTTCGTTCGTGTGAAAGAAATATTAACTTTAACTATTTGCCAATATGGTCCTCCTCTTGTAAATAATAAATAATGATAGATATCGTTCCACAAAATATCAAAACTACCCTCCGTGGATATATTCAATAAATATGATCTTCCGTCACCTCTCACTTTCATCACTAAAGTGTTATACATTGACCAATCCCAAGATGTTTCTCTTCTGAAGGATTTCTAATTAAAGAAAATTTGTAATAATATTAAAAATAATTTTTTTAAATTCTAAGACTCAAAATAATATACAGTTTTGAATCAGATACAAATTTTTAAGTATAAATGAAACATACTCTTGCTCGTTTTGTTCGCATTGAACAATAACCAGATCTTGTAACTCGCCCATCTTTTGGAGCTCTAACGTCTAAATTTCCAGAAAATAATGCTCTGCCTGCCTTACTCATTTCTAGAGAACATGTACTAAAGCCTTCGCGATGATCTCGATCAGAAGTAGTGACAAAAAAGTCTAATAATTCTTTGTTATCGAAACGCCACAATATATCCGTTTCTCCTAACGATACAAGAAATGTTTAGAATTATAAGAATCAAAAAAAGAAAAATAGAAAGTGAAATTATCACAAACCTGGTCTATACACGAAAACAGGATAAAAACTCAATCTTTCTTTCATTTCTTTCGTCCACAAGATAACTTCTTGTTTCAAATCTTTAATTCCGTCTAAAAAGTGTTCATAATTTGTGAAATATTCAGTTTCAGTTTTATATCCTCCTTTTTTGTCTTTTTCCCAAAACAAGCGGTTACAGTTCGGTGTAGTGTGAAACTGAACATGCGAGGGATTTGTATTCTCAAAAGGCAATTTAGCTGAATTTCTAAAAACTTGACATGTATTTCTAAAATTACATAACCTCAACGGCTGATGTTCGAAAACACCAACTCGTCGGATCAATCCACATAACATTATTGTATTTTTGTGTAATTGCATTATTCTCTTAAATAATGATAGATGAGAAATATTTGTAAATATAAAATTAGCAAAGATACGATTTTATAAAAGTGACAGCTAACAATATAAAACGTAAGCTGAAAATATTCGACCATTCAAAACATGTGTAATAAGTCTAAAAAATCGTAATATAAAATGTGAATATGGAATAATATATGCACTATTTTGCTTTTTAAAATATCGTCTGATATTTTTCATCAAAAAAAGATAATCTTATATATATTCAGTATTTTTTCAAATATGAAAGTACATTTGTATAATCTTCATTCGTGATTTCATTACAAAAAAAAATCTATTATGGACTAAGAAAATGTGTAATTCACGCTAAAGCCAAGAAATTTTATCTATGAAGGTCGACTACGGATTGCGGAAATAGAGACTTATGTTGAAATCTAAAACATTTTACAGTGACTCTCAATCAGAGCATTTTCCAAAAATATTAATCTGTTAATTGTAAAAACGGATTTTTTGAATTTTTATTACTTTAAAAAAAGTGATAGTAAGCAACATATTTTCAAATTATCGAAAATAAATATAAAAAAAATTAATTAATTTTTATAGAGACAATATTATGTATTTTTTTATGTTTTATGAATAAACTAGCGAATCAATAAGGTTTCGTCAGGACTTTCTGATAAAGTTGTGGATAGACCTTTCGGGCTCACTACCTTTACCCTCACCCTCACCCTTTACTCATTTTGTCAGCTCAACCCTTTGTATTCGTAAGAGTAAATAATAACTTATTTCAAACACATAATCATTGATTTTGGCAACCAAGCATAATTTCCAATCTGAAACCTTAATGAAAATTATTTATCCATCCAACTAGAATCAAAAGTGTTACAAAATTCTAGTTGGGAACAGCTGACTTGAATGGAGTGGCGCGATTGCCGCCAATGTCAAAAGAGAAAGCAGTAGTTCTTGTGTAAACCTAGCGCATAGTAGAAGCCTATTATCAAAACTAACTCTCGTGGGGTGGTTCTTCATCATGAGGGCCACGACCACCCCTTCGGTAAATTGATTTGTTTTTTTAAAGAACTGTCACTTTGACACATGTGTCAATTTTTCATGACGTTTAGTAGTATACTGAAAATCGTGGCATATGTCAAGTGGTGGAAAATTATTTGATGACGTCGACAGACTTTTCAGAAAATCGGATTCTTTGTTTTAAAACTGAATCTTAAGTAATTTCGCATTATGTTTAATTTTTTTCGAAAATTAGTTTTATAACATTCTTGGATTTTTTACTAATATTTACATAATAAAATGTGAAACCTGCTAAATTCCATATGGTTAATTTATTATTGTACAATTGAAATACTCATATTTTCTGTAATTTAGTTTTAATTCTAGTTATTTTTTTTATCAATTTTATCAACGCAAGATAAAACAATCATTTTTCATTCATGTTACGAGTGGGTTGTTAGAATTATAGATTAATTTTGCCTAATGCATATTGAATACTTATATATATATATGTGAAACTTTTATTTCGATGTAAAATTATTATCATGATGAAAATGTATGTTGCAGGGAATGGACCCGAATGAAAATTTATATAATCCATCGTTGTTGGAAACATTAGATTTTAAGCGGAGTCCGGCTAAATTTAATCCTCCAATCACTGCCGTCAATCCAGGTGAACCTTGGATGGTTGTGAGACCTTTACAAAGAGGCGATTTCGATAAAGGATTTTTGCATCTTTTATCTCAACTTACGTCAGTTGGAAACTGTTCTAGAAAGCAATTCGATGGTATTTTTTCTTTCAAATAACTAATAAATATAAAAAGACTTATTTTTACTAATTCACGGGCTTTTTTAGATCGTTTCACTTTCATGAAACAAGCTGGTGGTTATTTTGTCACAGTAATAGAAGATACTAGGTCGAAAAAACTCATTGGTAGTGCTACGTTGACTGTGGAGCAGAAATTCATTCATGACTGTGGATTGGTATGATAAAAATATAAATTTTTGAATTTGCTGAAATTTTCTTTGTTTCATCTCTATATTTTTTTTTCAGAGAGGACGTTTGGAGGATGTAGTCGTTGACGATACCTACCGAGGAAAGCAATTGGGAAAACTGTATGTTTCGATATCGTATTTGTCAATAATACTATATTATTTGTTAATTGTGTTTTATTTCAGGATTGTGGTGACGGTAACAGTATTAGCAGAAGCTTTGGGTTGCTACAAAATGTCCCTGGACTGTAAAGATAAATTAATTACATACTATAAAACTCTCGGCTATGCTTTAGAACCTGGAAATTCTAATTCTATGAACATGAGGTAAAATAATATCAAATAAAGATATTATTGCATAGTTACAAAGTTTAAAAAAACTTTATTTTTCAGGTTCGACGGTTCTTGACAATTAGCCGCCAGGACGACCGCTCCGCATTCCAAATTGTAAAAAGATTCATTAGCTGAAGGAATCAAAACGCCAATATTTTATATCTAATCTTAAATCGTATTTCGTGTACTTATAGCGTTTAGATTCTAGCCGAATTTTTATACAGTTTGTAGGATTGTGGTGTTTGTTCATATAATTAGAAATTTATCTATAATGCATAATACTCCAGTTCAGTGTGATGTTTCTATTATAAGAGTCAGGTTTTTTGAATGTTGTATACCATTGCTTTAAATTCATTCACGCTACATCGTTTGCACTATGTATTTTATTATAAGAGTTTGCGTGTGATTTTTAATGCCATTTACGATATTGGGATAAAAGTTTGAAGATTTTTTGGAGTCAAAGATAAAATTCTCATTTTATGAGATGATAACACAATCAAGGTTGTCCTGGTACTTAATTTTTTCAAATCGGTTGTGGGTAAAATTTTCATGTATTCATATACATGTCAGATTTAATAATTGGGGATATAATCGATACTCATATTTCATATATTTACGCTAAGTTTCAAATCAAAATTCAACAATTACATATTAAAAAAGTTCCTCGCAGAAATAGTATAATTGAGTGTGAACCGAATGCTCAATACCCACGTGTTTTCAGTATTTGTATGATGTAAATAAATATTGTGTTGAATTATTAATTTTTCGAGTATTGAATAATAAATTTAAGGCATAAATGTACTGGTTTTATTTACAATCATATCAATTAACATACAATAAGCAAATATACATGTTATAAAAAAATTTAATAATTTTTTACTTATTTATAATTTATCGACAGATTCATTTAAAACATGGATCATTGTTATGAGTAAGTATTATGATCATGGAAAATTAATCGATTTGAGTGTATAATTCAGCGACGTTACGTCACAAGGTGCAACATTAAAATAGACTGTAAAATATTAAAATATTTCCATATCGAAAATATTGAGTCACGTTTGTCTGAAGTTTGTATCACACGATAGTGTAAAAAGTATGTATAATTTCAATATTGCACGTTTACGATAAAAATTAACTCATAAAATTGATTAGATTTCAAGCTTTATGAGAGAAATAAAAACGTAATCCCACGCTAATATAAATTTAAAGTTGCTTTCTTTTACGAAAATAAAGACTATGAAATACATACACATGGAATCTTAAATTTTATAAATTAATATTAATTCATGGTCACAATTTTTAGGTTTTATTTCCTAGATTCACATATTCAAGATTTATAGGACAAATTTTAACTTATCAAGCCAAAACATCGATAACGTTACGTTTTAAAATGAGAATGTTTTTTTTTTAAATTAAACATAAAAACTCGAGGACGGTAGATTTTCCACAAAAAGTGCGGTTAACCATTTACAAAAAATTTCAAAAGCAACAAGCACGGCATTTATTAAAAGTAATAATAAAAAAAAATACAAATATATCTTAGTTGCTTAGAATAGCTGAATAATATAAAATTAATATATTAATTTGAATTAACCATAATACATAACTAAATGACGCAATATTTGAAAAAAAAAATAGTAATTGTTAAAAAATATACTATCAACAATTACCGAATATCATGATTAGTATACAAATATATAAAGTACTGGTTTTTATTTTAAAATATAGAAAACATCTAATAAAATAAATTTTAATATACAAATAGTTTATTTAAAAAAATGCTTGGAAAATTTTCAAAATTATTAAGGTCATTTTCAATGACTGAAATTCAATAATTAAAAATCTTATTGCGTACATAGGCTAACATTTTTGGCAATTGCAAGTGATCAAGGATGAACAATTATTTAATCCTAATACAAATTTCATAGAAAGGGCACAAATTCAGTCAATTAAAATATTTACTTATATCTGATATGTAATTGACTTAGCATAATGAAGCATTAGCTTTCATCAAAATACTTTGAAAACATAATTTTTTTTAAATAAATTCTTTCATCCGTTTACCTATCAATGTCCTGCAAAAAATTGCATAAAAATGTAATGTTCTTGAAGAACATTTATATTGTAAAATAAAACGACAATCAGGGACACTAAAATTTCCCTTTTGAAACAACTGTCTCTATAAAAAATGCAACACATAATTCTATATTAGGTAGATTAGTATTATATTTCAATGTTTAGATCATTCAGAAGCTCAAATGATATTGAAAATAAAATAAATTAATAATAAATAACTGAGTTAAAAGTTGATGATTTTAACGGTAGGGTTTAAATTGAAAACAGAAGATTATTACTTGAAAATTAATGGAAAGAATGATATAAGTCTATGATGAAAGTAAATAGCTAATATACAGAAAAATTTAAAAAAAAATTACATAATAAAACATGCAATTTTCATTTTGATGATAAAATTTGGAAAATTAAAAAAATATTAACTAAAAAGGGGGTTGTTTTTTGGTTGCTAATTTCATAGGACCTTGTTGAGTCCTTGCTGTACGTCGAGCCTCTAATTCTCGTTGCCTTTGTAATTTACGTTCTTCTCGTTTACGTCTCATTTCTTCCAATTTGACATTACTATTACCTGAAAATAGAACAAATTTATTCACCTATTCAAATCTATACAATACTCTAAAAAAAAACTAACTCACTAGTATTAATTTCATCTATTGGTTCAAAATCACCATCATCCCAGTTACCCAAACTTTCGGAATTATTTACATGTGCGTTTAATTTGTTATTATTTTGACCATTATTTATAGAGTTTGGAATGTTTGGTGTGTGATCAGTCCAATTTGCATTCGGTCCCCAAGTTTCACTGGGACTAGTCAAAGATGCTGCAGCACTCTAAAATTAAAAGCCATTACATTTGACGAAACATATAAAACATACTCGATGAAAGAAAATCGTACTGGTTCTTCTTCTAACGTCCCCCATTCTTCATTATCCCATCCGTCAGTTTCGCATAAAGCTTCGAGAGGTCCTCCTGATGATGAAGAATGAGGGTTAGGTTGAGATGGGGAATTGCTGCCGCCGCCAATTTCACCCCATTGTCCTCCCATATCCCAATGTTCTGGATCGTAATCCGACGCCGATTCGCTATGTTCTAAAGATGTCATAGATGTGACTGAAGAAGTAGTTGTCGATATACTACTGGATGAAGGTTGCTCTGTAAAATAGTTGAAAAATGATATAACAAGAAAATATTGGTTATATTGTTAAATGTTTTTGAAACGAACCTAAAGAAGCTGGTTTTGACATTAATTTTGGTGTCCCTTGATGAGGACGACTAGCGGTATCTGAATGACTACGATAAAATTTGGCTGCTACAGCAGTAACTGCCCATCCAGCCCATGTTGCTGCAGCATTACTTAACGACGGCGTTGCTGTATGCACATCTGCTTCTATTTTTGTGAAACAAAAAAATCCCTCAATTAATATATTCAATAATAAAAAAAATACTTGTATAAAAACATACCCATATCTTCTTTTAGACTAGGATCTTCTGAAACTTTTTCTAATTTTCCCAGAAAACCTCTAATAGTTCTAAAAACGGAATCTCTAACTTGTTTTTCGGGATCTACTGCAAGAGGACATAAAGCAGGCAGTATGCGAAGGGCTACTTCCGACAGCAAAAAATATTGTTGAGTAGCGGCGAGAGCTAAAACTCCAGCTTGCCTGGCTGGAGGAAAAGGATCTCTAGTGGCACGCACGAAAGCCGAAATCAAGACTTTCTGTCTAATTTGAGGATGCAAATGTTGGGCAATTTTTCCAAGGCAAACTGTGGTGTTGGTCCTATACATACATATTAATTTATTAACAAATAAATCTTGGATACAACAAAAAATTATGATTAAAATATGAAATACCTAATCCCTCCTTGATCGTCTTTAGATTGTAATCTAGCAAAATGTCTTAAAACTTCTACATTTAAATTATTATAATTTAATTTTGGTGCTAGGTGAACAATTGACTTTACTGTCTGTTCTCGAATTATAGGATTCGTATCCATAAAACCGTGAACTACTTGAGGAAATATTTGATCGTTAACCTGTCGAAAAAGCATACATTAACAAAAATATTCATGAAGATAAAATATAAAATTAAAACGAATAACTTACAGTTCCACTCTGTATATGTGAAATGAACAAATCCAACTGTTGAAGTAATCGCGAACGAGTAGTCCTGTCGTTAGATGTAAACAATTTAACGACACAAGGAACTATAAGTCTTTGATATTCGGAATCATTAAGTAAACGCCCTAGCTGAAATTTTATGCATTAACATAAAACAATTCATCAATAATTCTATACCACAACTACGGATGTATTCTTCACCTTAAACATAGGAGAGAGAACGGCACTGCCAGCGTCTCCATATTGAAATGCCGTCAGTAACTGTGGTAATATTTTATGAATACATACACCTTCAGGAAAATTATCTAATTGCCCGCTAAGATTAGAAAAGAATTTACTCTTTTCAGCCTTATCTTTAATTTGAATCTCTTCGAGAAAGAGAAGGGTATCTACTAGATCATTTTTGAAATAACCACCGAGCTTGCGACATCTAGAAATAGATACATTGAAAAACGATAGAGTGATAAACGTTATTATGCTTGATTAAAATTGTTTTCAAAAATTACCTAGTTATAATGTCGGCAGGATTTGGTCTAGAAGCGGGATTGGCACTGACAAGTTCACAATACAGCGAACTCAACTGTTTAGGAATCGATTCTAACATTTTTAAGCTAGACTGTTGAGTGAGCGGTCCATTGAAAGTTTCCCAAATAAGGCAACCGAGTCCCCACATATCGGTAGAGCTGAGAAGAAAACATACTTTTAGGTCGGCTGATTATCATAATTTAATACGATCAATTGAAAAAAACTAAAATAAGCACCACTTGGTGATAGACTTCAATTTTAAAGAATCGTTTTTCTCGGGAGGGTCGTAAATTTCTAAAGCGGGTAAGATTTTAACAACGAGCTGCGATGCAGATTCTTGATTACAAGGAGTTAAAAACTCAAAACCGCCCAGTTTCCATTCTCCAGACAAGGTGACAAAAACAGAATAGATACAAACATTGTTGTGCTTCATGTTTCCGTCGTTAGTGAGGAACGACAGTGCTCTCTGAAAAATATAATATTGATAGAATAGTAAACGCAATACAGTTTTTTGATATTAAATACAGGTATTCTTCGTTTAATATGATTTATGATGTATAGAAAGAAATTTTTTTTAATGAAATTCTGCTTTATTGAGCAAATTTCTGATAGTTAGTTTTAAAAGGAAAAAAATTAAATGGTCAGAATTTTAATCAAAAACGGTCAGAATAAAATGATGAATTGTCAGAATAAAATAATAAATAGTCAGAATTTAATAACAAAAGGGTCAGAATAGGTTTGGTTAGGCTAGGGTTCTTAACATTATTCTTACCATTTAATATAAATTCTGACAAACCCAGTTAAAATTCTGACCTTTTTGATTAAAATTCTAACCAATGTCAAATAAATTCGGATAAATGGGATAAAAATTCTGACCAAAATCGTATTTGAATTCTGACCATTTAAATAGTAGCCGTTTTAAAATGCAGGTAGTCCTCGACTTACGACGGAGATACGTTTCTGAACCTCAGTCGTAATTCGAATTGGTATAATTTTTTTTGGCAGTTTTACTTACTTTTATTAGAACAATAATGAAATAATAAAAAACGTTTGAAAATATTTCATTGTTTGGGTCCAGCATCTCAAATTTTTGTATTCCTTGATTAATTAAAATAAAAACAGCAGCCATTTCTTTCAATACAATTTTTTTTGGCAGTTCTGCACTCCTCTGTATTTATTTCTCACATCCGCTTGAGATTTACCATTCAATTTAAAAAAAACAAATTAAGTAAATAAATTTTTCCAATTTTTTTCCGGTCGTAAGTGCGAACTATCGTAAGTCGAGGACTACCTGTATATTGTTTATTATAAAAAAGCAATATGTACACTTTGTAAATTTTTAATTTCTTGAAGTCTTCCCTTTGAATCCCCTAATTTTCAATCCCAAATGATAAATAAAGCTCCTATTCAATTTCAACAATTTCCACAATAAATTACAAACATATTTCTTTAAGTTTTGTATAAAAAAAAAACTTTACCCCTCTTTTCGATACATTCACATGATTCGTTTTATACAACGATCCGTTAGAACCCATCTACCGTATCAAAGATCGACCAAGAACAAAAAACTACCGTAATCTGAAACAATCCCCACGAGAGATACAGATCCTTCTGTTGCCCCTCCAAGTTGACGCGCTGCAGATAAGAACAGAGCGGCTCGACGGCCTCGGTGGCGATGTACAACACTTTGTCGGTCTCGCAGCTGTCGAGGAAGTGCATAAGGCTGGGGTGGCGCAGGGTCTTGAGCTTCTTGAGCGCCGCCTTGGCGACCTCGAGCTGGGTCTCGGAGCCTTTGTGCACGTCGAACAGGAACACGGAGACCTCCTCGTGGGTGCCGCGGCGCTTCGCCCTGTGCAGGCTCCATACGCTTTTGTCGGCGAGGCCGGCGACCGGCTCGCCGACCTCGTACGGGAAATCCTTCGCCGGGTCCCTGGAGAAGAACGACCACATGCTGGCGGGGATCTGGTCCTCGGTTGTCGCGGGGGCGGGTCTAGAAGCGCATGGTGGACGGCCGCGCGTCGAAGACGGTCGCCACGATCGTCGCCGGTCAGATTTGACAGTTGTGCGCAGTTTGGCCAACCCGGTGCGAAACTGTCATCGTGTCACTTTGTTGTTGGTTTTTTGGAAAGCGAGATTCTTATAGGGAATATTTTTAGAATGTTATGGCCGTTGGGCAATTTGACGGTATGTGTAGTTTTACGGTTTGTATTTTTGAAAAATGTAATTAATGAAAGTTGTGAGTATTTTGAGTTATGTACGTTATTATTGCGTTGTTTCAACTATTTTTAGAGCAAAGTAGGATTTTAGCGTCCTGCAGTGGGTTGATGACGCTTGTTGGTCACTTTATCGCTATTTGTGTTTTTTTTAAACGGTCAAATTTCTCAATATCATTGTACCAAATAACAAAGAAACGATAGGTTTCGATGATAATTGTAACTTCAGTTGAAATTTTGAATATAATTACTTTCAATGTTTATTGTATTAATCAACGCTACGAACACACTTTTGTATAAATAACGAAAGCTAAAATCCGATTTTACCATTTTTAGTAGTCTACTTCTAACGTACAATATCATATTTCTATTTGCTGAGAAATTGATTTGGAAAAAATGCATTTGATTTTCATCATTGTTTATTTTTTTCATTAATCTTAATTAATTTTTTTGATTTGTTTTACTTTTTGTTTGATTCCATTTACATTAAAACCCCCACATAACGTCGAGATAGGTTCGATGTATAGGGGGAAATCAATAAATGAAACATTTTCATTTTTCTTTTTTTTTGACATTTTTACATGTTGATTGCTTTTTACATTTGAAACAAATTAAAAAGAAATTATATTAATTTAAAAACAAATGACGTTATACAGGGGGAACGTTATGGGGGATGTTTTCTGTATTTTGTATTGCCATGGACGGGAATAAACAAATAAATAATTTTACGAATCCACAGTTCTGTCGTTCAAAATATGCACATCTAATCAAAAGTGGCGCCGTGTTCTTCGAACAAACCACAACAGCGCGAAACCCGTGCACGAAACCGCCGACAGATCACCGCTCGCTCGATTCGCACATATTTCCACAATCCACATTCTCAACGATCCATATTGACTGATGCAAAATACAAAAAACCCCATTTATCGTATAAACCCCGTTCGAAAATCCGAGACGCAAAAACCGTCGACGTCGTAAACGCGAACGTCGGGCAATGGCCGCGTTTCGTCCGTGGTTGAACGCGTATTTTCCCCCGCGCGGCCGTAAAGCGATTAGAGTCCGCGACGTCGGGGCGGGTGCGCGTCCGTCGACAGATGATCCGCAGCGGCTGATGCGGGCCAATGTCGGGGGCGGAGGGGCTCGGGGGGGGCGCGCGACGCGATGGGGCCGAGTCGGGGGGCGCAGGCGGGGGCTCCGTGCGCAGCCCCGCGGTGAAGCGGCTGATGCGCGAGGCGGCCGAG
>JAOXNN020000021.1:1361510-1386984 GCA_028571205.2 Hydropsyche betteni | reverse complement strand
TTAGACGCAATTATATGTAGGTAAAATTTGACAGTTGACATTCAAACTAAAATCGATTAGGTATATCCAAACTAGTACAGGGAATAAATAAACAAAAGTGAACACTTGAACTGACATCCACATCTCAGTCCCATTATTCGTGCACTAAATAATCAATCCAAGATAATTTACGTACATTGTTCTTATAAATGATGATTCATTCGGCCCTATTTTTATTTTTAAGAGACGTTTCAGATGTTGTGTACGTATTTTTACAACTTTTGATCGATTTCGTTGAAAATATCTTGTAAATTGTATTAAAAACATTTTTTATGTAAGTGTCTAATTCACCATGCAACATGGTTCATAAATACATGGATACGTATCGAATTGATTGTGAGACGATTTGGTAAAGATCGATGTAGGCCTCTTTGACTATACCCGTTAATTACACCAATAAAATAAGATACATTTAACTTAACCCATCGATGCGTTCAGACTTTTGACTGACTTAAGACTTATGAATTATGATTTTTACTGGTTCGGGCGGATTACATTGGATAGTTTTGTAAATTGTCATGTTTGATATGCAGAAAGTATGTATTTTTTATGTCGACGGTCTTCATCGATTCACATAGATCGTTAGGTTCAAGCGACAAGTGGCACGGTCATGGATGCGTTTATCGTTAAACTGACAAAATCAGGTCGATGCATAGTATTCAAATTCGTTTAGAACATAATATCGATGTTTACGATAAAAATTTCGAAACGATGTTTCGTTTTTAAATGGAAAGCCGTTTCATAATAAGAAACGTATATGTAAATAATTAAGAATTTCACAACTTTAGGTAAATTATATTATAAATTTTTATGTTAGATATGTAAAAAGAATGTATTTTTTGTGTCAATGGTCTTCAGTGCGTCAAATTTGTCGATTTGCATTGATCGTCAGTGCTAAGCGACAAATGATGTGGTCTGTACACGGATGTTAGAATCCTCTACTTGAGATCATTTTAAAAGTGGGTGTGTGATATTCAAACGCTTTTAGAATTACCTTACTCTTATCAATACATCCGATAAGGACTTCCAAAAGGCCTTATCCTTCAATGTACTTGAAGACAACGATTTTTTTTATGTAGTCATAATTTATATTACAATTCATAAGTATTGACTTTCAATTAACTGAAACACATTGTTCATAAGTAATAGATAATTTGTGTTTTTGAAAAATATTTTTCATTAATTATTTTTAAAGTAAAATCCTTAAATATCGTGAACAATTGGACTACAAATAAGTGTGGCAGTATCGTTATTTGTGTTATTTTAATAACACAAATATTAGTTTACATTGATCTCGTTTCGAGACTTGATAACTATACGAATCGTAAGCAAATTAAACTCATAAAAACGATACTGTTACACATTGAAAACATTATATTTACAAATAATATTAATGCAACATTTATTATATAGATGTTACAGTTTGAGTGTCCACTTTGTTTGTGCACGAAGAAACTAGTTTGTTTATACACCTTCAAAACAGCTTCAATCCAATTTTTAATATCGTACGATAACTCAAATTTTTTCCACTCAGATAACGCTCTTATTCTAAATATCAATACGTTGGAAAATGATATGTCAACTAATGATTGAGAAATACGCGGAGGGTCTACCCAGCGTGTCTGTTTGAACTTCGAGAGTTTATTTTGAACATGTTTTCACAACTCAAGCTAAAACACTAACCCAAAAATGATACTTATGACGTATGTTTTTAGTTTAGACGCAATTATATGTAGGTAAAATTTGACTGTTGACATTCAAACTAAAATTGATAGTTTGGATATGTCCAAACTAGTATGGGTATAAAAAAACAAAAGTGAACACTTGAACTGTGACATAGACACAACAGTTTTTTATGCGTAGATTTTGAAAATTTTCATTGGTAAACGTAATCGTTTGCTTTCAGGCGTTCCTGCCCACACCCGCCGAAGGCACGATCGGCTCATTGGAGTATTCCGCTCAGGAGCGACGCCAACTCGCCCGCCGCTCGCTCGCCTGGCGCTGCGACCACTGCGGGGATCCGCAGGAGTTGTTGCTGCCGGCGGAATCAGACTGCGCACCAGGCCTCAGCCCGGAGCCCTCTCGGCCCCCCAGAGCGGAGCAACAAGCCGAACAAGTGCACTCCGGGGCTCGACTACCGCTCGCTGTCTCTCCGCCCAGAGATTCCTTAGACAGCTTCAGAGATTGTGTAATCGTGTGTCTCATTATTTCCATAGCCGTGTTCGTGTATAGACGATTCAATGTGTTCTCGGACATGTTGAACGATTTTTAGACGGAATGCCGTGCACCGATTGTCAATTTTGTTCAATTCTTCGTTTACACGTTAAGCAGGAAAGATATCTACTTATGTATGTATAAATTAAATGTAAAAATTCACTTGTAAATAAAGAAAGGGGCATTTTATGTGATACTTGTACATATTGTATGTATATATTCAAGAATCACGCATGTAACAGTTCGATATAAAATTTAAGGAATATACCAAAGTAACTTTTTCTTTTAGTTTCAAATTATTGTGGTTTATTTTGATTTTTTTTTTTGTACAATATTGTGCATAATACTTGTATTTCACGAAGCATAAATATTCAATCTCGTATGCATAATTTTATAAAGTCTCAACTTCATGTAAGTTAAATGAAATTTACTATATATTAGCGGTACTATTGTTTTGTTGAAATAAATTTATTTCAGTAGATTTATGGCTTGCTTTATTTTTAATTTGTTTCTTTATTATAAAAGTTGTATTCTGTCACAAATTATTTTATTAGTCTAAAATTAATAAAACATTCCTTCGTTATGAGAGCATTCACGGTAAAGTTAGTTAATTGCCTTGTCAAAATTTTGTATTTTCATAGTATTGAAAAAAAATTATGGTGTCTAGTCTTTATTTTTTTCTTTTGTAGTTTCTATAAAAAAAAATTACAATTATTTTGCAATTTTCTTGCACTTTACCCTTGACAGTGTTTTGCTTTTTTTCAATTTTAATTATGACATTTGAACATGTAACTTGTTTGATTATGAATAAAATAAAATATTATTTTATTGATTGTTTTATATTATTTCAATATAACATTTATTGATTAAGTTTATTGTAAGCCAGTTTGTTTCTGAATAAATTTTAAAATACCCACTCGAAAAAATTCGAAATCATATTTTCACTTCAAGGCAGTTTAGTTTGTATTTCATATGTTTATTTTAATTTATTTATGAATAAAAAAACTTATTCACTTCATTTTACTAGCAAAAATATAAACGCAATATCAAAAGTTTATTTGTGATTTAATTTCAATATTAATTGTTTCGATTTCTTAAGTAAACAACACGCAAAATTATTTCAAAAGCTTGGGTCAATTTCGAATTAAAAGTTACTTCCAGTATTTTCAGATCATACAACAAATCTGTCAATTCTAAACTTTCCTAGTTGAAAATATCAAAGAATATCTGTGTTTCGAACCTTTAAAACCCATCGAAAAATTGATTATAATCTAAAAACCAAGATTGAAGTCAAAGAATCACTATCATTTATTCATTTGACTTTTTCAATGGTGGGTTTATTTGCTTTTTTCAATAACCAGACGGTTGCTCAAACGACAATAGCACATACGACACTAGCACATATCGAAAGTAGAACACAATACATTTTGAACGTTTTTATTCTGATTGTTTTCAATACTAAATTGAATTGAACTGCAATAGCCGAAAAATAAATTAAATCTTTTAATGGTCGACTTATATATGTTCTTGAGTCACGTTAAACTGTCACTTGGGTTGACAGTTGTTGATGTGATTTCGTTATGTGTGGTACTTGTAAGTTTTCATTTTTGAGATATTATTGTATTTATATAATTTTACACATTCGTGCTTTTTATCGTTTTGCAATCTTTACTAAGAATATTTAAATATCCATAAATTTTTAATTCATAAATTTTCATTTTTAGGTTATAATTTAAAAAACAAACTAAACGCGACTATTACAGTGTTAAATTTCAATGATTTTCAGGTTTGTAATCCCATCGATATTTTGCAATGTCATCCGGCAGGAAATGTAAGAATTGCGGCTCTTCTGACATAGAAGTTGATCCGGCTAGAGGAGATGCTGTCTGTACTAACTGTGGTTCAGTATTAGAAGATAATATTATAGTTCCGGAAACTGAATACCAAGAAAATGCTCATGGTTCATCGTCGATGGTCGGTCAGTTTGTATCCGCCGAAAGTAAAGGCGGTGCAACTGGTTATGGCGCTGGTGAATTTACTTTTCAAATCATTATTTTTTATTATTGTTTGATTCCTTGTAAAACATATGATTATTTTACAGCCTTTTCAATGGGATTATCGACCGAATCCAGAGAAGTGACTATTAAAAAAGCAAAAATGGGAATTACAGCACTAAGTCAGCAGTTAAGATTGAAACAACACTGTATCGATATTGCATGTAATTTCTTTAAGATGGCTCTAAGCAGACATTTGACTCAAGGACGACCTGCAAGTCACATCCACGCTGCCTGTGTTTACATCACATGTAGAACGGAAGGCACAGACCGTACGCTTTTTTTCACCTATAAAATGTTAATTTCTATACTAAAATTGCATCTGCATTCAATAAAATCTTTAACATTGATCCTAGATCTACTGATTGACATAAGCGACGTATTACAAATTTGTTGTTACCAGTTAGGCCGAGCATACCTACAATTATCACGATCGCTCTGTATCAAGATCCCATCAATCGGTGAGTGAAATACAAATTTATTACTTTGTAGGTCTGAAAGTTACTCCCCAGTATCGTTTTGGTATTGCTATTTTTAGTGTTGGAATTTTCGGGTTCATAGGGAAGAAAGCTTCAGGTGTAATGCGAGTATTTCTTTTATTGTATTTACCACAAGACAAAAAGATCATAATTTTAAGACATAAATCGATATTGACTTAAATTATTTAAATAATTCGGTATCTATTAATTTATTAAGTAATAATTTTTTAAATAATTTTACACAAGACTTATAATTACAAATCTACTTTCCACTATCAAAAACAAGCAAACATATTTATTTCAAATTCATAACAAAATTAGATAACAAACACATTACAAAACAAATACATTCCACTTCTATAAACAGGATTTCTCTTAAAAGATTGCAATATTTAATTTATCCAACCGCAAGATATTTACATTTTTTAATAATCTTTGTTACTTTGTATGTAAATAGTTTTAGATATAATTGAACATTAATTATTAATTGAGAGTTTTAGAATTGGACAAGAAAAATGTTTGAAGGCAAGTGCGTTACGTAATTATCACAATAATTTGTTCAAATTGTAAGCGACCCTTCCGTTAATCACATTGTAGCGATTCGTCACAACATAACTGCAAAGTGGTAACTTTTGATTGCACACAGTGCATAAGATTAGATAAATATCAGTCGTCTCCGTTTCCTGCGTTAGTCGGCCCGTAAAAGATAAGTTCCGGAATTTGACCTCCTTGCACGCCCGTGCCGTTGGTGCTCTCTGACGAACATTGAAACTGGAAAGTTACTTTTGCCGTGTATATTTCACTCAATCCCTCCTGGCCGAAATAACTCAATTCTCCTCCGTCAAGTATAGCAGACGCAGTATAGACACATTCAGGTTCTATTTGTATAGGGTTTTCGAAGTATACATGGAATGTACTACTCGAACCGTCGGAAAAGAATTTCGTTTTGTTTTCTGCCAATATTCTTCCTAATCGTTTCAGTTCAATTTTCACGTTATACTCAGCTGCACCATTCGACGAACCGTACAGACCGAATCCGACGATAAATATTCGCTTATCTACTGAAAATTGAATAGAATCACATCTTCCTCTATACCGCCATTGATTACTCCTGTACGCGCAAGATTGAAACCGGTGACAAACCTACAAAGAAATATTTCATTGACTTTCGTCATACAATCAATTTTACAAAAATATATGAAAAAAATATTACTTGAGATTTGAGTCCCGTCCTCGATTTGATTGGATATGACAATGATGGCTTTTTACTGGCAGTAAAATGCAAAAATATATCGATAGTTTCTTGAGGAGTCAAAATTCCTTGCTGTGCCACTCCGTTTGCAAACTCTTCCAAAGTCATTGTGGGTATTCGTACGAGGTATATGGCATTGCCGAGCATTGCTCTCTTATTTTGAGGCGTTGGCTCGATATCGCGTCTAATACACTCGGCTTGAGCCCAGTTCAAAGCTGCCTCAAATAAATTTATTTCTTTACAATTCAAAGTTTCTCTAGCCAACACGGATTCGAGAGTCGACATGTCTATGTCTACGAAACCTTCTGATTTGAGAGCCATTTCAGCCTGTAATATAATATTGAAATCTTTAGTTTTTGTTGTTTTTTTTTTAGTAAATTAATTTTAAATTATTTTACAACGGGATAGGGTGTTATGGACAATTAAAACTGCAATACAATTTTTGTAAATCCATGTATTAACATGTAATTAAAGTAAAATTCACATTTTACAAATATGAAATTACTGATATGTTGGAAAAAGTACAAAGTATTTGATCATGAAGAATTTTGCAATAATATAATTTTAATGAAAAGAAATCCAATTAATAAAAAATAAATAAACGAAGAATAAAATTAAATCACAGTCGCCAAATGGCATGCTTACAAATTAATTGTATTGCAGTTAAGATCTAACGTCTCTAAAAATTAAACAGATCGTAAAATGAATTTGACTAGAAAATATGGCATTTGAAAGAAAATAATGATACTTAATCGATATTAACACTTCTCCTAACTAACATATTTTACAATTCTCTATTCACAAATGAACACACTTTTATAGTTTCAGATTTTAAAAAGTAAACAGCATTAACAATTAATTGTGTTTTAGTTCGTACATGAGATTCGTTAGAACATCGTAAATGGAAACAAATTTTATTGTCATGAGTAAAATACTAATAATTTGAAAGCTAATAAAACTAAATTTTTGAAACAATTATAAATATCAATATAATAATCTCTGTAAGGTATATAAATTTCACAAGTATTGACTCTCCCACTTATAAAAATGTAGTAAATTGAAAATCAAAAGAAATATCAATTTTTAACTAGATGTTCGCAACGTGTACACATTCTTTGTGAATAACAAAAAAATTAAGGAACATTGTTAATTTCTTCGAACTGTTCAATGCTACTAGAACTGGAAAGACTAGACGAAGTTATAGAAGAACTCGACCTATTCAATTTCTGCATTAGATCGTTTAAACATACCTGTGCGTCGATAACTTCCCAACACCTTTGCATTAAATCGGGTTCCTCGAAAAGTCTCGATTGGCTCAGAAGTAAACAAGCATTTTTCACCGTGAGGCTCGTTTCTAAATAATTAACGCACGCTTTCGCTAAATGTGGAACAATATATTTTTTTGCAACGTATAAAGTAGACAAGACCGTATCTGCTTCTAATTGTATTTCATCACAATATAGGTACCTAAAATAATTTTTTTTATATTATAACAACTAAGCAGTTAAACAATTCGATTCAAAAAAATAACATACTTGAGTAGAGTTAAAAATGCGGATGGTTCCACATCAGGTACTTCAATTTCTTGTTTACATTCGGCTAAGCCTCCGTAAAACATAGCGTAAAACACTGAACTTCCCGTAGCGAGAACGTACTTATGTGCCGGAATACATTGAGTTTGACCTGAAAACAAAACTTATATTAATCTCGCACGATTCAGTCAAGACTGAAAAAACGGTATGAAGAAATACCTGGTCCGCCGACGAGGAATTTTATATCGGCCATCAACTGGTTGTTGAACATGGCCGCGTTCCTTTCCCGAACGGTGGACCGACTGGCTTGCCAGTTCGGGTCGTGCGTGGCGGGCGGGGCCACCATGGACGGTGGCGTCGGTGTCGGCGGGGCGCTCGGAGTCGGCGAGCCCGTAGGCGACGGCGGGGTGCTTTGACACGATTGCATGATCTGCGTTCCGGCTTCTCTCTGCAACACCCCGCCATGTGGCGGCGAAAGCGAAAGACCTCCAGAATTGATATTGTCCGCTGCAACGAAAGGAAAATGTAACGATGTCAATAATTTGATATATTGTAATACATGATTTCATGATATTGAGCGATGGAAAGATTTGGGCTCTCTATTTTGAGGGATCTTTGTGTCCCGGAAAGGTTGTATGGGAAATGTCTGGTTCTTCGGACATGTCATGAGATGGGACCCGAATAATTTGGAAGACCTGGTAGTTTTGAAGGTGTTAAATAGAAATGAAGAGCCCCTTTATGATGGTTTGACTAGGATCATGATATCGATTGGCGTAATTGTGATTCATGCATTGAAGTTTCGAGAGAACCGGAGAACAATTGTGTATCTTATTCAATCAGGTATTCAGATTGAAAATATTTTATAGGCGTCACTATATTGACTTGGTATAGGATAATGGTAAAGAAGTCCGGATACCTTTATGTGAAATTGTGTAGATCAGCCTTGTCCAATATTTTGGCCGAAATGTACAAACATCGGAGACCACTTACAAATTTCAAATTATCAATAGTAAATTCATAACATAATAAGTATTAAAATATTGGTACAGTTAATTATCTCCATTTCAATGAGTACATTTCGGAATAAATGCTGTTTGTTTTGTGAGCTATTTTTTGACAACTGCCAATTGATGAAATCAAAATATTAATATGTATTGTTTCTGATATATTTTCACTATCGTGATTTATTTTATTGGTGGTTTATCTTATTATACGGATTCTCGGATAGATTTATCGTAATATTTTTGAGGAGAATGTTAGTTTCATCGAACAAATGAAATATCAAGTTTCAGATGCAATTTGAGCACAACACAGTCATTCACGAACATTATCAATTTACTTTTTTTTATATAATAATAAAATACGTATATTTTGATTAAAATGTGTTTGAAAAAATCGATTCTTCAATAATCTGAAAAAAGAATACTGATCTTTCTTGAATAACAATAAAATAAAAAAATTAATAAATAATTCCACATTCTTTCAAAAGATGACAATACTATGTCAGGTTACTTCTAGTGTTATTTGCATTTAAATGCATGTTAACTGTTTTTTTTTTTCATATCTCTAAAAGTGACAAATGTCACTTACCATTATTTACTGCCCCTCAATTGTTATATCAAACGCTAAATGGCCCCAAATTAGCTCTTTGGACAAGCCTGGTTTACGCTCATTGGAATTATCAATACTGATTGAAACAGTAAAACAATTTTATAATTTCCGCAACGAAAATCCATAAATATTTTTGCAAAACGTTTCAGCTGAAACCATTACTCTACAATACATCAAGAGCGCCTTTGTGAACGTACAAATTGCACCCTTCCCTTTCAAATTTTCCCTAACAAAAACAAATTTTCACACTCCCAAACTGAAAAATACATCAGTCGCGACCTCAAACGAGTCCATTTCGAAAGCGTGCAATTAATTGGCATCCATGGCGCGTGTGCGAAACGGAATATCGAGCGGAAAGGGGTCGGGCCATTTACCGAGCAGCCAGGCGGACCAGGTGGTGGCCGTGAGGGGGGTCGCGCTCGGGTCGAGGGGGCGCCGCCCCTTGAGCGGGAGCCGCGCGCCCCCGCCCCCGCATCCTCCCGCAGCAGCGCCGCCGCCCCCCGACGACATTACGCCCCGACGAGCGAGCCCGCTCGACTGTTCGGCTGCGCAACAATGTCGTTGTGTGCTCGTTTCGGTGCTGCCGTTTTGTGGAGCGGTGCGGCGTTAACGCTCTTGTCGCGATGGTGATTTAAGTTCGTTTTTGTGTGATGGTAATGTTTTTTTTGCGGTATGCGATGTTGAGACTTATTCGTTATGGGTATAAGAGTGTTTATGTTTTGTGTTTGATGTTTTTTCGGCATTGGAGCGGTTTTGTGTTTTGCGAGTCGTCCGAGGCCGTGATGCGTATAAAGGCAGCCATGTTATTTTTTTGATTCGCGAAAGTGACAATTGCAAATGAGCTTGTGATAGTTGAACGCATTACAGTTGGATATGTTACAGTTGAACACATGATATTTGAACACATGGTAGTTAATCGATATTCTGTTATGATCACCAATTAGGGTTGCCAACTGTCCCCGATTGGCCTGGATTGTCCCGGAATCGGAATCGCTGTCCCGTATCCCGGATAAGTTCAATATTGCCCGGGAAATTCAGAATTTGACTGAATCTTCATGATGATGATGTTTTGTTTAGAACATGGCCGTAGCCAAGATTTTTTAAGGAGAGGGGGAGATGAAGGATTAATTTGTATATGTAAGCGATTTCAATCAATAAAAATATGTTGTTTTTTTTTTCATTTGAAGAATAATATGTGTAATGAATTAATGCAGAATTGATATATATATATTTTGTTTTTTTTTTTTTTTTAGAAAATCTCTAAAATTATTTGTACATATTTTCATCATTAGTGAACTATTCGTTATCCACTGTAGGACAAGGTCTTATCAACTGATATGACTGATTAAATTTTACCGGTAAAATTGTCAGTGTCAATTCGTGTAAATTTATATTCAGTGTAAAGTGCGGTTTATACTGAAATTCTATGACGTTTACTTCCACTTTCTTTTTAGAAAAACTGAACGTTGGACAAAAGTCGTGTCACATTGCCAGTCAGTAAAATCAAACGCATTTATTTACACAAGACATCTGACATATTTAACTATATACATAATTAAAATTGTTTTTGTGGATTATGTTCAATCGTCACTGTCACTATTGTGTATTCAACATATATTCATCTTCCTAACCAATGCTGCTGTATTCCGTTTTATTATTATTTTAATTGCACGAGAGTTTTTTTAATAAATAAATTTCAAAAGCGCACAATCGAATCCGAATTCGCTTTATCAATAATGATCAATTTTCATTGAAATAACAAAAAATTTATGTATGTGAAAAAATAACGTGTATTTAAATTCACGTCCAGTCACAAAAGCAATAATGTGACGAGACATCCATTGATTACCAATCACAAAACTATTTACGGAAAATAAGATTCTATCACGAATAAATTTACCCGTCGTGGACAACTCACCAAATTGATTTATTATCGTTGAAAATTTCAATTTTGAAATTCGTTAAAACCGAAAGAAAATTCATTACGAAACTTCGAAAATTTGACTTTTCAAAATTGTCCTTTTTCCATTTAAAAATTATATCGTAACTTCCGCATACTTTGCCGCCATACTGCGTTCCGAATATCTTACGTATTTGAAAAGCGTGAAATTCAATCGTTTATTACCGGTTATTTATTATCAGATCAATTAGCCGATATGCAACCGCGTAAAACTAATTTTCTTTTACGTCTCATTCTAGTAATTGATCGTGGACGATCATATCGCATAATTAGTTTTTCCATTTGCGGTTGATTTGTGTTAGAACGTGAGAAATGACTACGTTTCGTTATTATATATTTTAAAATTATCGATTTAAAATATTTATATGACTCATGTTTGAAATGTTCGTTTCGTAGAAAATTTTTGCTTAAAATAATTGTATGTATTTTATATTATACGAAAAACGAGTCTGTGATTCATTTTATTATCAATTTCTCTTTTGAAATGGTAAAAAAAACTGTTTTGGTGTTTTGGAAACAAAAAACATGACAAGTCAATTGACAATAATCCGTTAATCGACTTATGGTCGTATTTTGTATGCTGAATGTGCAATAATTGCATAGCTGATGAAAAAACAGAATTAAGTTTCGTAAACGAATCTTTTTCGTATTAGAAAAAAATTTAAATATGTCACTTCCAATAAAAAAGAAGGTGCGAACGTTTTTCTATCGAATTTCATTCGATGCCAAACTAAATATATCAAGTATTACGAAAACAAACATAGCCTGATTATCACCTTGCAATTTTCCATCGAATGTCAAACCAGTAAATTTGCAAACTTGGCGAATTCATTAAACGTTCAAATTAATATTTAGAATTCGTGTTAGAATCACAAATACGTTCAGAGTTTTCGAATCCGAATCTAATGCTTCAATCATTTCATATTAATTTTGAATGAAAAATACTACTGTATTTCGAATTGTTAATGTTTTTTTGGAAACAATTTGCATCAAAGTTAAATAGCGTTCAATAAATAGATGACCTTAAGACTTTAAAACATGCTTTTACAATTCAAATAGCTCGACAATGAGAGTTACATAAGGAAAAATGTTTGATGATGAATTTAAACATATTTATCGAGTGTTTAAATCATTCGAATATTCGAAAAATATCATAACAAACAAATTAAAGATCATAATAAACATTTCTAACTATCATCAAACTTCATATACTAAATTGGCCAATTTGAAAATTTGGCAGACATCTACGAAAGTTCATATGCACATCTATTTACGTGAAAACCTTCTTCAGACATTAAATTTAAACAATGATGATTTGAATCATTCAAATGATCGATAAATACCGTAATAAATGAAACAAACGTCACAAAATGCATTTTTAACAATCATAGAACTCAAAACACTGAATCGGCGAATTCACAAACTCGACAGGCATCTGCGAAAGTTCAAATTCAAATTTCGGAAGAAGGTCGATTCACGCATTACATAAATAAGTATTTCAGCATCACCAAATTGTCTGCTTCGCAAACTCGGCAGAAAATGCAAAAGTTCAAATTCGCATCCGTTTTCGAAAAAGCTCAATTCACACGTCGTACACACAACTGCAAATTTTTTCAACATCTTACTTTGTGAATCAAATCGGCCAATTCGCAGATTCGATAAACGTCTGCGGAAGTTCAAATTCACATTTCGGAAGAAGCCCGATTCACGCGTTACATACATAATTATTTCAGCATCACCAAATTGTCTACTTCGCAAACTCGGCAGAAAGTGCAAAAGTTCAAATTCGCATCCGTTTTCGAAAAAGCTCAATTCACACGTTGTACACACAACTGCAAATTTTTTCAACATCTTACTTTGTGAACCAAATCGGCCAATTCGCAGATTCGATAAACGTCTGCGAAAGTTCAAATTCACATTTCGAAAGAAGCTCGATTCACGCGTTACATACATAATTATTTCAGCATCACCAAATTGCCTGCTTCGCAAACTCGGTAAAAAATGCAAAAGTTCAAATTCGCATCCGTTTTTGAAATATCTCAATTCATACACACAACTGCAAATTTTTTCAACACCTTCTCACTTTGCGAACCAAATCGGCCGATTCGCAGATTCGGCGGACGTCCGCGAAAGTTCAGGTTCACACATATTTCGGGTCCTCGGACCAGAATCACGTTCAAGATCACGTTCACGTGTCGCAACTCTTACCGAGTCCGTGAACCGGTCGCCGAACGACGCCCACACGTGGGCTTCACTGTCTCAATTCAAAAACGTGTTGCCGCCAAATCGAGACCGTTGAACTTGTCATGTTTCCTCACGCACCTTTAGATCGGGCTGCTAAAAGTCTTCCGGTTTTTTTTTCAACTCGATTGTGATTCGGTTAAGTAAACGCACGAATTTAATTTGTTCTTAATGGTTGATATGTGAATAAAAAGTTGGAATGTAGTCGACGTCGTGTTTTGGTATGGTTTTTCGAATGTGTTCAGTTAATTAATTAATTTTGCAATTTGTACATATTTGGGTCGTTGCAGATTAGAACGTTCTAATGTTATCTGTCTTCAAATTTCGAAAATTGATAACTGATTTGTTGGACGTGCGAGTTTTCGCCGATTGCTGAAGTTAAGTAACAAGTGTCGAGGTCAGTTAATGGATATAAACATGTATTATTAGACCATTTTATTATTCAAACTCCTTGAGAACTTTCAATATCAGAATATAAGGAAAAATGTTCGAATATTTGATTCAATCGTAAAGGTCTTGTTTATTACATACATAATATATGATTATCTTCAACTTTATTGATTTACATTAAAAAAAACATCGGAAATGCATTTAATTCGACTTTCAAGTATCAACAAAAGTTTTTTTAAAGTGAGAGGCAAATTGCTACGCAAATTTGAATAATATCTCAACATTTAAAACTTTTATGATTTGTTATCAAAGTATCATTCACTAGATTCTCAACGATCGAAAAATAGATTCTTAACTGTTGAAAATGTGACTGAACTCAAAGGTTTCCAAACCGAGCAACTTTGGACTCCATCAAAGTATCAATAAGTCGCAAATTATACCCAAAAAACGAAAATTTCCTCGGAAATGATCCATTTTTTTTTTCAAAAACAAAACCCACACCAAAACCAATCACCTCCGTTATATCACCGGGATTAAAACCGAGCTTTTCGATCCTTCGCAATAGAAACCTGTCCACGAATATGACCCTGATCGAATGATAGCTGTTGACCAACAGCCAGCATTTGATTGACATCGGTTAACGCCGATTCGGTTGCGAAACGGTCGGTTTTAATGTGTTTAACACGGTCTGAATCTGAACTGAGACCGCTGTTTGAACTTGCCCAACTTGTGAACGCCTAGAACTTGATTTGCCGTTGTGTTGGGAAATCGCGACGATTCGAGTTTCGGAGATGGATCGTAAAAAATTTTGATGTTTCGAGAATTTTTTGTGCGCGTCGTGTTTTTTGGGTGGAAAATGAAAGGATTTTCGAGAGTGGTTTTTTTTTTTTAATAATTTTGTATTTGTAGTGATGAAATGAATATTCAGAAGTTTATGTGGTTAATAAGGAAAAGGTGATCTTAAATTTTGATGGAATTTTGCATGTGATGATTGCTCTATAAAATTAAATTTTAATGTGCAAAGTATTAATCCTTTCCACTCGTAATTAATTTCATGCAGGATTCATACTGAAAACTTAAAATGGAAATAAATCGTATTTTTATCAGAGTTTTGTTCAACAAAAAACTTACACAACGTGCATAAGACTCTATTTTAGTATTTTTATAGAAATACAATCATAAAATGTTTTGAATTTGTGTTTTATAAAAGTTTTAGTCTTTAGTTTTGTAAAAGTTTTGGTGACCCAGTGGGAACATACGAGTGAAAAAAGTTAAACTTTAAAATGAAAAGTATTAAATTTTAAAGTGCAAACTATTAAAACCGAAGTGCATAATTGTTGTGAGTGCAAATTATTTTAATCAAAGTAAATATGATCAAAACTCAAATGCAATTAATTATCTCCCTTTAAGATATGTCGGAATAGTATTAAAATTAATTATTTGGTTAATTTTGAAAAAGATTAGATTTAAAATTTCGATTGAAATTGTATGTGAATTGAATAAAAATTGTAAAACAAACGAAATATATGAATATTTGACGTATTTAAAAACAAAAAAAAAATGAATTTAAGATGTAAAAAATAAATAAAGTAACCATTAAGTTCTTTAATAATAAAAAATAATCAAATTGTTCTTATGCTATTGAAAAAATATATTAAAATTCATGATGACTCATAATGGTGTTTATAAAATTTATCATACGAAGTCTTTCAAAAAAATTTTCTTACTCTTAACAATTTCCATTAACATTTTAATTTTAAAATAAATATTCATTTAATTACCCTTAATCATTCGACCAACTTTCCGATTATTTTTTTCGAACTCTCATTTCAAAAGTTTCTTAATCCAATCAAACGAATATTCCACCGATCAGAACCAGATAACTTTTCAAACATGCACTTACACGTATGCCCCATTTGACGGCGACATTGCACAATTTTTTTTTATACATAACACATACGTTATTTTTGTTTTAATCATAAAATACCTGTTTTTCCACGTATTTTTCGGCGGCGTCGTGACACGAACGGGAATTTCGAAGGGCACCTAGTGCCTCCTATGCGTTCGAAATATTACATGTGCTTTACCAAAGATCTATTATAATATTGCCAAGTTCGAAAATTTTGAAATTTTGGAATTTCGAAATTCGAGAACGGTTGCGATAGTTGCCCTTTCAATGCTAAACGCGGTATTATCGTAAATAACTTTGGTAGCATTGACATGTGTTCGTTCGCTTTTATTGCAAACTCTTTATGAATGGAATTTGTTTGATTATTACAATAATTAAATTTTATTAGAATATAAATTGTCGATCATTTTTTTGTCAGATTTCGGAATATTTTATGTCGACATTCATTTATAATAAATGTTTCTCAATTCCCATCGATAGAATTCTCATTTCTCGTGAAATCAAAATCCCTATCGACACTGTTATGGATCTTTTAAATCCAAAATCAAATCCTGTCCAAATTTAACCTTATACGAATCAAATTCAAGCATTGCAAATTTATTTTTTCCATTTTCCGAATTATTTTTATGATTTCATGAAAAATATTAAAAAGAGGCTAGATAAATATTCGTGGTATCTCATTCGTCGTGGTTCATATAAATGTATGTGATTTTTTTTTTAAATCACTGCGATTATTTAAGTCAAATTAAAGAATAGATTGTATTTCATTGATTATTATAACAAGTTGAATTTGTAATTTAAAAAATTGAATTTTTTCACAAATATGTTATTTAATTGATAGTAAAAAGTTTAATATCACCGTAAGTACTGATTATGATTAATCTGAAGTTTAGCGACAAACTATGCGATCAGTAGTTGATAACGATTATGAATTAACTTTTTCTTATTATGTAATAGATATACCTGTAAAATTGTACATATATCGATAAAACCTTCAATAAAAAAAATCCATATTTAAAATACAAAGAAAATTTTGCCAAATAAAAGTTTCTTTATACAATTTTTCTCTAAACCTTCTAAAATAAGTTTTTCGACTGCACGGGCGTATCTTCCGAAACAACCTTTCATCCAATTTCAAAATTCCCAATCGAATTTTCAATTCGAAAATCAACAACCTTCCGTCGAAAAGACATCGACGAGCGGCTAAGCGCTAAACCGCTAAACCGCTTCATTTTTACCACACGCCCATAACGAACATGTGCACTATTGCGCAACATCCCAAACTAGTTTACGGTAATGTCGATCCATTATTGACCGTTTCGATGCTGTCGTTACGCGTTGCATCATTATTGTTTTCGGATGGGTTTTAAATTGCGTTTCGCGAAATGGTTTTTCGGTGTTTTTTTTCGGTCGCGAGAGAAATTTGCGTTTGTGGTGTACAAAAATTTGCATGCGTACTGCGCGGTTGGTATTTGAAATAATATAATTTATATTCGTTATCGATTGCAGAAAAATGCTATTAATGTCATGGGCGACGTGTATTCCAATTATGAAGATTATAAAACAATGCCGTATTAGTGTTGTATGCGGCGTTACAGGAACATTTTTTCGTGATCGTTTTTGCAGTGACGTAAACTTTTTATTTCGAATTTTTATCGTAGAGAAACATCGTTTGGTTTTACGATTTCGAATGTACATTTTTTAAATAGGTTTACTTTTTTATTTCTAATTTAAATATTTTAGACGGTTTTATGATTCTTAATGACTGTCTTCGACTGTTTACGTAATTAGGTTTATTTTAAGAATGATTTGTAAACAGGTTTTATAGAATCATTGAATTCTATTTTCCGAAAAAAAATAATGAATATATTACAGATACATCAAATACATTATATATATATTATTATGTTTTTAAAGATTTCATTTTGTAAAATGTAGAATTTTTTTAACGATTTATATTAACGCTTTTTAGGTGTAAATTTTATGTTTCGTACGTTGACTTATCTGTTTATTTTTGAATAATAACAAATTTGATATTTAAATTTCAAATAAAATATGTCAATACTTACTAAATGACATTCAAATAGTTCGATTTTTAATAACACTTCCTCAATTCTCATTTCACTTAATTTATGCAAAGATCACGATCGAACTTTTATTTGATCAGATGGAATTAAAAATAGCACTCTAATACTAAAAGAAAATATATTTATACTTATATTGTAAAATCAAAATTCTTCGGGAATATTTTTAATGCTAATTAAAAGAGCAATAACATTAGCGAATTCTACAATGTAGATCTGAACTCAATTTAATATTCATACAATATAAAAATGATTTATCTTTACATCATTTTACCTTGTGAATTCGAGTCCATCGTTATCATATTATATTAACGAATATCAGTCACAATTGATGATATCATCATGTAAATATTTTCATTGAAAATTCAGTAAAAAATCTGGGAAACCGTCATAGGAATAAAATTAATATGAGAAAAAACTTCAGTGTATTTTTATCGTATAAATCTGGGTTTACCCATACCACCATAAATTAATTAAAAATAATGAAGACAAATTATATGAATTCGATTCTACCTATCACGATTATAAACGCATCGTTCAAAAATTATTTTAAATTGCGTTTTACAATGCAAATGGGTTAAATGTCTTTGTGAAAAAACCTTCAATGTCGTTTCATGGTTCAAATCCGGGACTATCCGTATCATATACAAATTATGCATCAACATAATATCAATATAATTAATTTCGAATCTACCTATATCAAATTAATGAACAAACTAGTCATAATTGCAACCTCGTCAAGAAAACTTTGAAAAAAATCATTCTACGATGGTAAATGATAAAAAAAAATCATTTTGCCGATTCTATTCTTACCCAAATCAACAAATTTCAATATCCTAACTTCAAAAATGCCTCTATAATAATCGGAGTGAAGCCTGCACTTCTTTTTATGATAGTTTATTGCTGCTGGATACCATCAACTCTTGGTAAAACTACGAGCACCATATTTACATTTAACTTGTAAATAACTGCTAAAGACTGCTTTCCAGGAAACATATGCAATGTTGAAGCAAAGAAAATTCATCGAAAAATACATTTTTGCCAACTAACCTTGAGCAAGGTGCAAAATCGCACCAATTCAAATCAATCAATTTCAATATCTAAACATCAATAATAATCAAAGTGAAGCCTACCATCCCACCTATTACACTCACATCTTTTTATGCTATTTTATTGTTAGCTGGATACCAGCAACTCTTGGCAAAACTACGAGCGCCATATTAACATTTAACTTGTAAGCAACCGCTAAAGACTGCTTTCCGGGTAGAATAAAAGAAAATTCATCGAAAAATACATTTTTGCCAATTGATCTTGAAAAAGGCGCAAAATCGTACCTTCAAATCAATCAATTTCAATATCTTATCAAAAATACCTCAATGATAATCGAAGTGTAGCCTACCATCCTATATATTAAGCAACCACTAAAGACTACCTTCAGTAGCATACGCAATATTAAAAAATCATCAAAAAACACATTTTTGCGAACCAACCTTTTCGAACAAGGTGCAAAATTTTACCAAATCAATCAATTTCAATATCTTATCATCAAAAATACCTCAATAATAATCGAAGTGTAGCCTACCATCCCATCTTTTAACCAACCACTAAAGACTACCTTCAGTAGCATACGCAATATTAAAAATTCATCAAAAAACACATTTTTGCCAACCAACCTTTTCGAACAAGGTGCAAAATTTTACCAAATCAACCAATTTCAAAAAAAAAAAAATCAAAAATACCTCTATAATGATCACTATATATATTCCAATCAACCCTTTCGTCGTCGTCCTCCGGGGGCGCGAACAAGCTCTCCAACAGCGCCACGGCTCCCGTGCGCTGGAAGCGCTCCACGCACCTGCCCGCGAAGTGCCACGCCTCGGGCGCTGCGCCCCACCGGCCCCCGGAGCCTGCGCCCCCGCCCTCGTCCTCGACCTTCGCGCCCAGAGGCCACGCTGTCATGTCTCCGGCACCATGGGAGCGCTGCTTGCGCAAGTACCGCGGCCGCCGGAAGAAAATCGTGGCTGATGGGCTCCTGACTCGTGTCCTGGCTGTCGCCTGGAGGCTCAAGGCTGTCCGGGCATCTTCGTCAGCTGCTGGGGTGCTGCATCGTCGGGTTGCCGCCGAGGGTTGTTTGCCGCTTTGACATTTATTCGGGGCGGTCGGGTGGGGTCTTCTATAATTTGGACGCGTTGTTGTTTTAGTGGGGGGAAACCGTGCGAGTCGGTATTCGATATTCGGGGTGTGTGCGAATTTTGGTGGTTGAGTTTTGAATATCGAAACGCGTTTTTGATTTGTGCGATCGGATCTGTGCGATATTTTTCGGCAGAAGAAGTATTCTTTATAAATTTGGCAGGTCTCGGCAACCTTTTTTGACTGTGCGTCATAAGCGACCGAAATGTGACGCGATATTCGGTGTGTGTGCAAATTTTGGTGGTTATGTTTTGAATATCGAAACGCGTTTTTGATTTGTGCGATATTTTTCGGCAGAAGAAGTATTCTTCATAAATTTGGCAGGTCTCGGCAACCTTTTTTGACTGAGCGTCAGAAGCGACCGAAATGTGACGCGATATTCGGTGTGTGTGTGCGAATTTTGGTGGTTATGTTTTGAATATCGAAACGCATTTTTGATTTGTGCGATCGGATCTGTGCGATATTTTTTGGCAGAAGAAATATTATTTGTAAATTTGGCAGGTCTCGGTAACCTTTTTTGACTGTGCGTCAGAAGCGACCGAAATGTGACGCGATATTCGGTGTGTGTGCAAATTTTGGTGGTTATGTTTCGAATATCGAAACGCATTTTTGATATGTACGATCGGATCTGTGCGATATTTTTCGGCCGAAAAAATGTTCTTTGTAATAATTTATAAATTTAGCAGGTCTCGGCAACCTTTTTTGACTGTGCGTCAGAAGCGACCGAAATGTTAGGCCAGGCGCCCAAAGGCGATTAGTCGCGACGCGATTTATAATGAAACACATTGTTTTAAGTTGAAGTGCGCCCATATAGTTTATGGGCGCACTTCAACCCAAAACAGTGTGTTCCATTATAAATCGCGCCGCTACTAATCGCCTGTGGGCGCCTGGCTTTATGAAGTGTTTTGGGTCGATAGGTATATTTTGGAACAGTTTTTAGAGGATAATACTGTGAATTTTATTAAAAAAAATAATTAATCTAATGAGTCACTTGAAATCATCAAATGGGCCACTTAGTGACCCACGGATTATGTTGCCGAGACCTGCTCTATAGTGACGCTCAATAAGATAAAAATAAACCGTTAATATTTTAGGCTCTATTTGTCGATTTGGTTCACATTATAATTTCATATTTTGTTTTAAACTGTTTTTCAAAACATGTTTACTTTGATGTACATTATTCTCGATAACGTTTATTGAAATATTTTGTGAACGTAAATGATATAGATTACAAAATCGAATCTCTATGTATAATCGACTAGGTCATTTACGATAATGATTCCAATTACTTTATCTTGACCGTTGCACCGATGACTAATTACATTTGAAATTTCAACAATTTTCGAGTCATTTCCTTTCGAATCGGACATGCAAAATTTTCCTTTAGATTTGCCAATATTCTACGAGGATAATTCTCGTATTAGCTTTCGCAATTATCGCGACAAAATGTTTTTTTGGCGTATTCAGGAAAAAAACCACGAATCATCCGACAGACTTTATATTATTTGAATCAACACGTGGGATAACGTTAATACCCGTATTTATCTTCTTTTTTTTTCAAGGAAAAGTGGATATCCGTGAATGTGGTCACGAAAATGAAACAACGAAGCCTAATTAACGATCCGACAAAAATCGCCAATGTCAAACTCCTCGTTTCGAAAAATTTTATAACTACGGAACAATACGAACAACCCACTCCTTTTGCAATACATTTTTTTACTATAATATAATTATCGTTCATGCATAATAATTAATTGATATACAGATTGCGTTTAATAACCTTTAAATTTCGCTCTAGTTCGAGCATAATAAAATATTAATCAAATCGAACTCAATACATATTCATTGTCACTCTAGCATTTGAAAAATACAATCAGCACATCGAAAGCGATAATCGCACGGATTTCAACAATTTCGACAACAACCTCAATCCGAAATGCATCCAAATTTACTTTCTTATGACCCCGTATAGATTTCGGCTATTTTCGAAAAAAAAAAGTATACATCCCATACAACTTGTTATACCGTTCGCATTTCACTCGACGTTCCACTTTCTTAAATTACAAATTTATATACGCGTATGCGATTCGTCCCAAATCTTCGTTGCGATTCGTGAATCAACTTTCGTTGTTGGGTTCTTTATTTTTTTTTGGGTTTTGGCTTTTTTTGGCGTGTGTTTAGTGCACGCACGTTACGGATTCGTTGGACCGAAATCGGAGTCGTGCCGTTATACTCCGAAAATTTTGTCGTGTACTGAAAATTGTGAAATTTTTGTATTGTAGAACAAATTCAGAACTTTTATTAAATGTGAAAAAAAATAAAAAAAAATTAATTATGATAATGAATGAGTTTTTTTGACACGTATAATTTGATGCGTTATTTCGTAACTTTTTATTTGAAATTCTAAAGATTCAAGTTTTCAAATGTTGATTTGACATTGAAAAATGTATATTCTAATCATCGTCTCATTTCAATAAATTTGTTATATTTCAGAATGGCAGAAGTACGCGGAACATGCCAAAGTTCAAACAATCAATTCCTTCGACCGGTTATTCTAGATTCTCATTAAAATTCGTCTAATTCAACATTCCCAAATTTTACATAATACCCATTATATCACGGGAAAAACCTTATGTTTCGATTCACATTGCTTTTTCTTTTATTCTACGCTTATCCGTTGACCCACTTGGATTTTAAATGTTAAAGATACATTCAAGTTCTTAAAGACGCGATCGACGATAAGATAAACCTTTTTCTATAACGCAAAATATAAAATTAATCGTTACGTATGTGTACTGTAAAGGAATTTATATAAAATGCGAGTCGTGCACTTATTCATCATCATCGGATGCGTTTATTTATTGCACATTAATATTCAAAATCGTTACTTATTCTAAAAACCGCATACTATAAATCGACTTAATGACCTTCTTGTTCGCACACTAAAAAAAAGTGAACTATACAAATTCAGTTTCAAATTCTATGCATGTTCTTCCTGTTTTGTAATGATCTATTGGAATTTTATGGTAGTCTTTTTCAACAGGTTCGTGACTTATTTCAGAAAAATGATTACCTCGTATCGATAAATTAATCAAAAATCGAAATTATACGTTTGAATATTTGATATATTATAGAAGATTATATGTTCCGAAATAATGATTTTTTTGTATTGTTTTTAACTCTGTTTATTACGTACGTTTTTAATATTTTTTTATAATTGTGATCATAGTACGGATATCACACATTTATCGAATTTTTCAAAACGAATCGACTTTTCGCGATTTTTTCATACGAAACCATAACGACCAATCCTCCGCACAACAAACGCGATCAATCCACCCAATAAAACAGCAAAATCGAAACCATAATCCGGTTTCGTAACACCATATAAACATACGTTCGCCTTGATCTTTCGATCACCGTTTCGCACCGCGAAAGAGCCTTTTTATCCGAAAACACCGCACAGATCCCGACCGGCACCGACATACACACCGCGCCGATCACTTTCGGACCGTTCCGGTAAAAAAAAGCTCCGATTATCCGGCCTCGACGGACGTCTTCTTCGGCGGAAAGTTCGCGGTGGACTGGCGCGAGCTGGTGCCCTCCTCGAGCTGGAGACCTTCGCCACTTGAGGTGGACCGGTCCGGTGCCGATGCACTTCCATATGTCTCGGTTGTACTGTTATCGTTCGACAGTGGTGGATTCGGAAAATGCGGATCGGAGTTTCGGTCGTGTGGGAAAACCGTGTGGAAATTCGCTTGATGGCCTCTGAGGCGTTTGTGGGTTTCGGTGCGAGTTTGGGTGTTTTGTGATGTTCTTGTGTAATGTCGGAGTGGAGCAGCGGCGAAGTTGTTTGTGGATTTGGTGAAATTGTTGTTCGAAATGCGATGTGGATCGTAGCGTCGTTTATGCGCTGATTTATGATTTGTATACTAGCGTGCGGAAAAATATTATTATAAAATCGTTAATGTAGTAATTTGTAATGTTGATGGTTGAAGAAATTCTTTTTCGTGTTCGCCGTTGATCGATTTCTCAATATGAATTTCTTAATTTTACCTGGTTGCAATTTAAATGCAAATGTTTCAATTACATGCGATGAATGCGTTAAGATTTCCTTCAAATTTTCATAAGAAAAATATTAAATTTTCTCAAATTGACCACTTACTTTTCAAAATACATAGTATGAATATAAACGATTTGAAATTGCCATTTTAGTATACGACCCGGAATTGATTTTTTCAAAGTCAAAAGACAATGCATATTTTCTAAACATTCGAAATTTATTTTTATATTAACTTCAATTTATATTATTAACAAATTCAAAGAACGATTATGCAATTCATTAAAAATTAATTAATTTTCACAAACAAAAAATATCCGATACGCAAACATGACAAAATAAAACGACTCGATCGATTCCGCAACATCACCATTGGCATTGAAACACTTTCTTCATACAAATCGAAATGATTTTCACTATTTATAGCAACAAAACCGCGAAGCAACACAATAACTAATCTCCACACTTACTATAATCATTATCTCTGTCTCCATTCATGCGAACTTTCGCAGGATGTGGGTTATTTATTGTGTTTCAGCACCACTGAATCATGATTGATCTGCTGATTTCGCCTCAGACTATCAATTGTGCCATCACAGCAAATAAACGACGATTATAATATTCTGTGCACACTCGTCGCGTATGAAATTTATTCGGCGGGTTTTCGTTATGGAAAAAATAATATTGTGACGCCTTTGCGGTTGTGTATTAATGATGTAAATAATTAAATGTGGTAACGTGCTAGTTGCATTCTATGTTTTATTTGAGATTTTTCACCTACTTTTGTTTGTGCGCGTTTGAATTCGTTATGGATTAAGTCTGAATATGATGATTATGTTCAATATTAAAATAAGGTTTGTCTGCTAAATTATCATTCATTTAGGAATTATTAGTGTGCAAGTGCGAGATATTAGATTTTTTCTTAAAAATCAAAAAAATAATAATAAATCAAAAACTATGAGATTTTATAAGGTACTAGCGGATTGTACCCGGCGTTGCTCGGGCAACGGGCTCGGGTACCCGGCGTTGTGTTTCATCTTAAAATAGCGTCACATCAAGTTTTAAAATGGTTTTAATGATACAGAAATCTTCCCGAAAGCGCAACCAATCTATTTACAAAATTTCATCGTGATAGGCGATAAAGGCATGCATAACTAACATACACACACACACATACACATACATACATTTTATTTGTATAGATTGTATGTTTGGTTTAAAATGATCCAAACATGACCTTTTACATCTTAAAGGCTTTAAGAAGATTTTTGGATCGCCTCAAAATCGAATCATTAACATTTCAGATTATTTGTTAAATTAATTCATTTTTTTAGTCAAATTAATTTCATTTTTTTAGTCAAATTAATTTCATTTTTTTATTTTAAATAATTAAAATAAATATTTTTATTTGCTGTCTAGTAATTTATAGACACAATGGTCTGAATTTAATGATTTAGGA
>JAOXNN020000021.1:1314260-1350385 GCA_028571205.2 Hydropsyche betteni | reverse complement strand
AAATAGTTCATTTGTTATTTGTTTGTGACATATAGGCTACCCGATGCCCGTACTCGATTTGAATATATTTAATATTTGATAAATAAAACCAAGTTCATTTGTTATTGACACAGACATCTGTCATCGGTGATTATATACATGTATGTATAGGAGATTCAAATATTTTTTTCACTGCGTAATAATCGACGTATTGCATTAGTCAATAGAGACGATTTTATAAGCATGATATTATAGACGTTAAGTGTATACGCATAAAGACCATATACGTATGAAGAATAATTTTATAGAGACCAAAAAAAAATAGTATCGACGCGTCGTTTTAAAGTCGCGAGTGTCATCGACACAGACAGACAGATGGACAGACACACACACACACACACACACACACACACACACACACACAGAAATCCGCTATCATATATAGGGGATATGTTACAGTCAAAGTGTATTGTTAGTTAAAAGTATATTTTGTCTGACGTTTTAGATAATGTGTATGTGAATACAAATTTTCTAGTTATGGTATATTTCAACAGGCGAAAATATAGTTTAACTGGTGCTCACTAGTTAAAGTGTATTTTCAACTTGACAGATGAGTTTTGACAGTTCAGATGTTTGTATTAAACTATATGTGTATTTTGCTTCTATATTTGATTATTGAAAAAAAATTAATAATAGAATAATCTCAACAAGGCATTTATCACTAAAACGTTAGTTTCGAGTCCATATTAATGGACAAGTGACGTTTAATGGCCCCATATCAGTGGACAAGTGAATTTTTTGTGCCATTATAATCATATCGCCAATTTATTACAATGTTAATGTTGTTACTTTATCGAAAAACAGTTCAAAATTCAAAAACCTTTTAAAAACTACTGAAATTATACTGAATTATTACCTCAACAATATTTATCTTATATTTTTTTTAGATAATTTTGATGAAAAGGGAATGGAGGGGGAGCATGGAGATTTTCAAAAGAATTGAAATGGGGCATGGCAAAAGTGTAATAAGATTGGGAAACTCTACTAGAATGTTTTTGGACTGAAGTCGAATAATGTGTAGTTTAAATATTCAATGAAATCGTAATTGATTTTGAATATGAAGAAATAATTTTTCGAACAAATCGCCAAATTTCAATCCAAAACTACACTATATAAGTTAATTAATCAATCTTATCGATGGGTAGTTAAGATAAAATTTCTTATTAGCAATAAAACCTAATCTACCCTCGTTTTTTTTTCACGTGTGAATCAGAATCGATCTCAATCGAGCCATCGCCGAGCATTAATTTTATTTTTAGAATGCTAGGCGGCAAATCCGCTTTTATTTAATTGCGACCGATCGCAATCGTTTTGTACAATTTTTATTGAAATTTCGTGAAAGCGCTCGTGAAAAATAAATAAGCACTTTCACTGTTTTCAAATGTTTCAATGTCGCCGTCGAACATAACATCGTTTCGTGTTTTTATCTATTAATTAATTTTTCAGTCCATTAAACTCGCGATTTCGCACTAACAAATGTTCGCAAAAGGAAATGTGTGTATTTTTCGTTATATGAATTTCACTGTGAATATTTTCTTATATAAATATGCTTTGTTTTTTTAGAATCGTTTAAATTGGCATTAAAATTCGATTAGTTATTTTCATTTTCATAATAATTTTTTTGCAAATAACCCCTCGTTAAAGTAAGAGGGGTTTGCAAAAATTGCACTCAATTTTTAAAAAAATTGGGCGCGAGATTTAAACATCATTTTGGTGTCAGCATCAGCAGCCTCACAATACGATCCTCGACCGCTATGCTCCCCAAGACAAGGATAGTTAACCTAACCAAATTTTCTACTTAATTCCTTATACAATTCAACGCAAAATTCATCAGGATAACCTCAGACCATTCAGCGACATCTCTGGCCGGGTAGAAAATTATTGAAAAAAATTTCCACATAGCGAGATTAGATCGCGGATAAAAATCGTATAAATAATGGCGGACTATTTGCCGAAGCGTTAATTGCCGAAAGTGAAACGACCAGCGAAAGTGGTCTCCCCATGGAAGGTGGCGAAGGTCTCGGTCTGCGGCCATTGTTCGCAAATTCGGCTGGTCTCCAGACGAAGATGGCTTCGTAACGGTAGCGCGGGAAATTCGAAACTATTGTGTTTTTTTATTAATTTTGATTCTCGTGTACTTTCGAAATCGAAATTTTCGTCGAAGATGTTAATTGTGCGATTAAGATTTTGTTAATCTGTGGGTTTTTATGATTTGTACGGTAAACCCCCCTATAATGTCAAGATAGATTCCATGTTATAGGGGGTTAAGGTTTTTCAATTTTAATTATTTTTTTGGAAATTTTTATGTGTTAACTGCTTGTTTCGAATGCGTTTAAAAAAATTGAATTTGAATGCATTTGAACAATATAGGGGGGTTTACTGTATTGTAGCAGATCTTTGATTATTTGGACTAAACATAGATTGAGATGATCAAAACAATTTTTTATACCATTTTGGACTATTTTTATTCGATAAAAAACCATACCGAAGCATTGATAATATCCATCTTTTCTTTATAATAATAGTTAAACACGTTTACTTATGTTATAAATAAATATTGAAATCATCACTGATGCGAGAATAACTTTTAAAGAAATTTTTTCCAGTTTAATATAAAAAAGGCTTACAAGTAACCTCAACTATTAGAATTTTTGACTAATATGCAATACTGACTTATAGCAGTTACTAAATCTATTATTTCAAGAATGAACTTCCTATCAAGTTTTAGTTAGATCATCCTTATGATTGAATCTGCTATAAGTTGACGTAATTTTGTTACATACTCGTATACATTTTCGGGCGCATATTATGTATAAAAATATCGTAAAATCTGTTGAAAATTATTATTTTTTTATTTAATTGGTTTTATAGTTTATTTTTATATTTTAAGAAACAAATGGTTATTTGATGAATAGGCGAACACGAGATCATTGAAAATGACGATACTATTCCACGAATCGATGAAAGAAAATGATTCGAATTTCATATACGATGATTAAGTTTTATTTCACGTCCGACTTCCTTTTACAGAATCGATCGATGATTCACATCGAAACACTCATTCTAAATTTTGAAAAAAAAATATTCATACATAAACTCGATCGTCCTGATGCGGACATTCTCAAATTTGGGTCAACCCGCCAATATTTAATACAGAGCGAAAATAGAAACCCCGACAACGTGCACACCGCAAATCGATCGTTGCATTAAAATTTAACAATTACATTCTGAAAACCAGTCGGTCTAATCAAGTTCGTGAGATTGTCGTTCCACATACAAACCCATGATCGGGTATTTATTATGTTCGGTGAGTTGGCACAATTTTGGCCCAGTTGTGCATTTTTTGTCCCAGTTTCGTTTTTCGGATAAGGTTTCGTCCACCCGGTCTATTTATATGCGGTATAATTGTATCATAGAGTCTTATCGTGTGTAATCAGATGCAAAATGTATATATATTTTTTTGATATTAGGGGTACCGCACGAAAATGTCACACTTTTTGATGTTTTGAACATCAATTGTGTTTCAGTCACAGGTCTTTCAATACGTATTGCATATCTTGTCATGACATCTGAATAGTGTTGAAATACCACAAAAAGGATTTTTCTCTGTATTCCTACACGGAGAATTTTTTGTCAAATAATTTGTACGATATTGTATATCGTATATTTTTAAAAAGATAATGCAAAAACTGTAACTAAAAAACTTCGTGATACTCATTTCGTTAATGGTTTGACAATACCATAGATAGTTCAAATATTTCAAAAAAGGAAATTTCAATTTAAAAAATAAATCGTGATGTAAAAGAAGAGTAAAAATCGATGACGATGTGTTTAGTGTTAAAATTGGAGCAAATTTAATATAAACTACGCAACATATAGCACACAAGCTCGGATGCTCCTAGAGTAATCTAAAGAAACCCTTAAAAAAATGGTTTAACGATAAAACACGGTGCGAAGATACTGCACTTACCGATATAATTTAACGTGTTTTCCTACCCAATAAATCGAAAAAAAAATGAAGTTATTGGTTGGAAAACAATTTTTCACCCTTTATATCCATCAGACTTGATTTCTTCTGATTATCACTTATTCAAATCGATGCAACGCTTATTTATATTTTAAAAAAATCTTAAAATAGATGAGGTGATAAAAGAAATCGAAGAATGTTTTACGCTTAAACCAATAAAAAATTATCTTCAAAGTACTCAAAATATAATAAATAGATAAAAAAAAATACATCTGAAGGAAAATATATTGAATGAATAAATGAATTTAGAAGATAAAATTTTTATTTGTATCTAAACTTAATTTTGTTCTACTGCGACATTTTCGTCGGGTACCCCTAATATTATATAATGTCGAGTTTTTTTTTGTTATATGAACGTTCGTGCATATCAATAGAATCATCATATAGGTCAAATTCCAAAATGAAACTATTCCATTTTTAATTTTTCTTTCGTATATGCATTATCGAGTTGCGTGTCAAAATTTCATTAAATTTTTATTTTTTTCGAAACTATTTTCGTATAAAAAACAACAACCATCATTTCTCCATACAAACGAACACATTTTCCCACGCAGATGATGCATTCGTAACGGATTTACTCTCGAATATGAAAATGTCGTGTTTCGGAGCGATTCCAATGTCTTTCCCGGTTTCGTATAGTCTTCCGCTTTCGGAAAATTTCCCGGAAAATCGGAAAACGGTCGCGTGCCGAACTCTCGCCCGTTGCATTTAACAATCGCATAATACATGCGATGCATTTGTGGCATGTGTGTGTGTGTATGTATGTGCTCAATTGCGTGCAATTTACCCGTGAATTAATAATGCGGTTCGATTGTTTATTGCGCGGTCGTTGTTGTTGAATAATGTCGGAGTTTTCCGATGGAAATCGACCGGTTTTGTGATGTATCGTAATATACGAAAATTTAACGATCGTACGAATTTTTACGTCGTTAATATATAATATAATGAGTTTATTGACTTTTATAAGAAGATTTTATCATGGGAAGATCGCCGCGTCGATTAAATTTCCCGCTATCTTTGTTCGGTTGTGCACATTTTTCGAAATTTCGCCTGCACAATTTTCATAAATTACTCTAACTTATTTTCATTCTTCGCAGCGTATAAATCAAACGTATGCGAAAAGCAACCCAGTTCCTAGCACCGGCTTTTGACCAAAGAATGAAATAAGAATAAACATGAAAATTTATTAAGTCGATACGGCAGCGTAGAGCCTTGAACTAGAGCACAGGTTCGACGATATATACATTACGTTCGTTATGATAATGGCTGGTGGTTTCTATTTTTTTTTGTCCGAGTCGTTGCGATTTGCACACGCACGTTTAAATTTTGAATATGTAATTTGCACCGATACGAGACGACAGCCGCGAAGCCTTATTGGGCCAGTTTTATGTGAAATTCTGTATGTGCAGTGGATTCTCGATTTGGATGGAAAAAAATTGTCGATGGATTCTTTGATGTTATTATTACGTTTTTGTGTATAGTGGAAATCGTTTAACTAGAAACAATGTTATAGTTTTGATAAATTATGTTTATGTTCAATATGAAATTTTTTTAAAAACGAAAAAATATTAGTGCTACTAAGTTTCAGACTGTATTGAATTGAACTGATTCAGACCGAACTATTCTTAACCTAACCCAACTCTTAGGTGCCCCTAGGTGTTAGGTTAGGTTAGAAACCTTAACACATATGGGTTAGGAAAACAAAATTCGGTTCAGTCTGAAATTTATTGTTAGTAGTACCAAAATGTTTCTTTCAGAATTGTTTAAAACATGAAATATTAACTGTTGGCTTTACCAAAATAAAAATTGGAAAGAGATTACATTTTTTCGATTTTAAAATGCAAATTCGAAGCATTGTTAACGATTTTTTGTGTCTAGTTCATGAATGGATCTCTAATTCAATTTTCCTTTGACTATTGAAACTAAATTGTAAATTTTCGCAACGTACGTTTCGTTATCTTTCATTGTCGATTCTACAATTTTTTTTTAATATTCTAACTGTAAATAATTTAAATATTCAAACCTCGACCAATTATGAAGTCATAGCGTTAGTCAACTCTCTATTTACGTATCGCGTAACAAATGTAATTTCTTCAACATTGTCGCCCAACCTTCGGCAAAAGATAATCCAATAATAAAACTCGACACATTTTGTCGCATTTTCAACATTCGAGCGATCGGTAGGGCGCATTACCCCGACAATTAACGCGAACAATTTCACCCAAGAAGCCTTTTTCCACCATTTGGGAAGCTTTCCTATGTCTTCTTTCGGCCTCTTCGAAATTTAGCGTGTTACATGCTCGCGAATTGCACAATATGCCTAGACCGTTTATTGCGTGTTGATTCGTTACGGTGATGCGATTAGTTTGTAAGCGTAACTTTTGAATCGGGATTTGCTTTTTTTTTTAAAGTAACAATTGTTATGTTAAGCTTCGGGATGATGATTCGACGTTTTGTTGTGTTATTTTCGTGTAGCGTTTACATCCGATGACCCATTTGACCCTGACTATCATTACATGTGCAATTTGCGATTTTTGCGAAGTCGTAACTGGATTTTAGATTTTGTGATTGTTTACGGATGGTAGTGATTTTGATTATTTTCGTTTGAAAAATATGAAATATATGTATTTTTTTTATTAATTTTGCATAAATTTTTTTGATGTTTTTCTTCTACGATATTTTTTTATGTAATAAAAATCTATTTATTTTAACATTTTACTGACCGCAGACGCTAACGTCGCATCCTCCGATTATTTTGCACAAACGACCGCGGACGTGAACGTCGCGTCCTCAAATACATCCGACTTTGCTCGTCAATGTACGATTTCGCTTCCTTAAATACTTCGGAATTTCAAACTAAATATGGCAGGATAAATGAATAAAAAATTAATTAATGATAAAATATATTCATATTTTTTTGTTTTCAAGAGAAAGCGATCATTTTAAAACTTCGTATTTTTTTGGATATTAGCTTTTGTAAAATGATCTGTTCCATGTGTTTATTTAGCGTAACTTATTAGACCTAAGATAAAATGAATTTAAGTACTGTCAGTGGTTTTCAAGTATTTTTAAATATTATTTGATTAAATTAATTGAAAAAACGTACGTTTCTTTTCATCGACGTTTCAATACATTCGCATTGAATAATTTCTGAAAGTTTTGCGAAAATCTATAAATAAACAAAAAACTTATGACGATTTTAATAGGTTGCGCTGAAAAATGCAATTTTGCGCAAAAACGTACGGTCGTTGGTGTAAGTCTAGCAGTTTCTATAGCCGGTCGGTAAAGTGTTAACTTCTAGCGTATACAAATATTTTCAATATATTCCTTCAAATTTTTTCCTCGCTAAAAAACATATTTATCGCCAATACAAATAATTGCATATTCGTCGTCTTTCAACACATTATTCTAAGTACACGTTATATTATCGAATCTGCACAAATGCGCTACAATGAATCACCGACAACATTTATAATATCGAAAACGCACTTCCTATCGTCCGATTCGATGTGTTATTCTTGTCTGTTGCCCAAGAGGTCGTCCCGGTGACCCATGACCCACATCGATGCCATCAATTGCAGAACCCTAGATCGAAGGTGTGCACATATTCCGTTGTCAAACTCGTTTTGGAACTGAACGTCCCGAATACTTCGGTTTCCTTCCTGCTGGACCAGAGTTCGGTTCTTGCCTGTGCATTGTTTCGCAATTGCATTGTGTGTCAGTTGTCGTTTGCATTGTGATGTTGGCGAGGTCGAAAGTGACCCCGTTGCCGTATTGCGATTTGCGTTTGTCCTAAGAAACTCGCTATTGTTGTAAAATGTTTTTATGCACGTTCAAGAGGACTTTGTGCGTCGAACGAGTGAGAAAGTGTGGTCCTTTATTGCGAAATTTTAGCTAGGGACAATCACCTGTCTAGACTGAGATGGTGAAGTGTGGGTTGTTAGACGATTGACATTGAGTGCTCTATGAGAGTTTTCAGAATAAAACAATGTTTTTCTTGTATTATTTCAGATCGGACGTTCTTCGGAATCTCCAATAGATTTTGTAGTAATGGACACAGTAGCCGGAGACAAAACTGGTGATACTAAAGTTTTGCAAAGTACAATTTCCCGGTTCGCTTGTCGAATTCTGGCCGATCGAGACGAACAAGCTACTTGTCGAATATACGCTGCCGGTTTCGACTCTTCAAGAAATATATTTTTAGGAGTAAGTTATATATTTTAATATTGAATCAATCGAGAGACTTTGTCTTGCATTGAATAACTAATGGTCGTCTTTGATGATTGAATCGATTGTTCTAATTTATGTTTTTCTTTTAGGAAAAAGCAACGAAATGGACTGATGAACGGGAAATAGATGGCTTAACTACAAACGGTGTTTTAATTATGCATCCTTGTGGTTCGTTTTGTGGTGGCGATGCTTCTTGTGGATTGTGGCGTGAAGCCAGCGTCGGCGGTGCTGTCTTTATGTTGAGAGAATCGCGTTCTGCCCAATTGAAAGGAGAACCCGTACCTAACGAAACTAATGTATTAAGAGACGGGACAATGATAGATTTATGTGGTGCTACACTTTTGTGGCGTAGTGCGCAAGGATTACAACATTCACCTGTAAGGATTCTTTTTTTTATTAAATGATTCTATATTTTTATTTGTATTAATTTGTGTGTTTTATTTTCAGACAAAAAGAGATTTAGAAAAATTAGTAGATGAAATTAATGCTGGTAGGCCCCAATGTCCTGTAGGACTTAATACATTAGTAATTCCTAGGAAACCTTCAACGGCACATGGTTCAGATCAGCTCAATAACCAACCTTATGTTTACCTTAATTGTGGCCATGTTCAAGGTTTGACTTTTGTTTTTATATAATCAATTTCATTATTTGAGGAAATCGTTGTAACAATAAAGCTTTCTAACTTAGGTCATCACGATTGGGGTCAAGATAAAGAGTCGGGGGCGCGACGCTGTCCAATGTGTCTCACTGTTGGACCTGTTGTACGTGTTTGTATGGGACTCGAACCAGCGTTTTATGTAGATAGTGGTCCTCCCACTTTTGCTTTTAATCCATGTGGGCATATGGCCACCGAAAAAACTGTCAAGTAATACAACAATTTGTATAAAAAATATGAAATTTCATATATCGATATATTTTCATAATGTTTTTTTAAATATTTTTAAGGTATTGGGCGAGTGTAGACGTACCTCATGGTACTAACGGATTCCGAGCCATATGTCCATTTTGTGCAACACCTTTAGAAGGGAATCCAGGATATATACGTCTAATATTCCAGGATAATCTTGACTGAATATGTTATTGTGACAATTTTAAGACGTACGTATTTCATTTTACGTATATATGTATATTTATTTTATGGTTTGATATTACATTCTGATTATTTTTCAGATTTCTCATACAGTAATGATTGATAATTTCGACGGACGAATCTTGAACTTTATCTACGCAACAGTGAAGTCTGTTAACTCCCTTCACTATTTAAAGTTCCCCTGCTGTTCTTTTTGTATGATGAATGGAGAATATTTCGAACCTGTATTTTACTTTTTATCATATAGGTTTTCGTTATGTTAATATATCCCAAATGAGTGCCTGTCAGAATACGCAGGGGTAGCACATTTTTGTGAATAAAGTTCTATGTGCTGTGTGGTATAGTTATATTCATCGGTAGTGTTTATAATTGATACAATTTGTTACAACTACTGAAGAAACATTGAGTGTGATTTACGTTATTTAATATAAATGGGTACTGTCACTTAATTTTATGCAATTGTATTAAAATGTAAACAGTCTTCTTTAAGTCATGTGAGTGTGGGATTCGAAGACAAGTGATCGGTGGTTGAAAGCCATATTTGATTATGTATTTAAAATTAGTTTAAAATAGTATGCTCTGTACATATATAAAGTTTATTTTATTTTATGGATATGTTAGTCGCTAATGACTGTAAGAATATTCTCGATTCCGGAAAGATTCGTATATATTTTGTCGAATTTCTGTTGAAGACTGCTAGAGATCGTTCTTCAGGTCATGAAACGTTTGTGTCGAGGATAATTCTGTAAGGTTGATTTTGAAAGATCATCGATCCACCTGAGTTTTGTGAACAATTGCACTCAAAGAAATGTTAACGAAATTTAGATATTTTTAAATTTTGTTTGCCGAATATCAATTACAGATTTAATGAAATATTTTTTGAAGTTTTACATAGTATTAAACGCTCATCCGGCTTACATGAATTAAATTATTTAGCTTGCAAGTATATCGAATTTGACTATGAAAAAGATGTTTTATTGTAAACTATTACTATTATTGTTTAAGAATTTCATTGTGACAGTCTTCAGTATTATTTGTATGTCGTCTTTAGATTGGATACTATTTTAATTGACAGATGTTGAAAAAAGCAGCTTGCAAATAATTGTACATATGTATATTTCCAAATGGGCAAAGCAATCTCATTCATTGTGTTTTTGAATATTTTCATTTATTAAGGTATTCAAGCTTATCGAAAAATATAACCATGCTGGTCAAACGTGTGCACACATCTTTTGCTATTGCCCTATTATAAACCTTACCCAGTCATCATTATTGATTGTTTCAATTTAGATTTTGTGACTTGCTTAGTTTCATACAATATTTATTTTATATATTAAAAAAATTGCAACGTTTTCACAAACTGTTTATTTAACTGCAAAATTTTAAACTACACTTTAAAATCGGTGTATTATGTGTTCATTGTAATTAAACACGAATATGCATTTATTCATTAGTCGATAGTTTTGTTTTTCAATTTCATAATCACACTTCAGATTTTTTTTGGGGGCAGTTAAATACGTGTCATTTAATCAGTCCTAATATCACGTATTTTTATAGCTTCATTGAAAACCCAATAATAATGCCTGATAGTTGCATGCATGCTTATTAATTATAGAAAAGTAAAATCAATGTAAGATTCCATTCGTGAGCATTACACAAGAGCCAACTGGATGTAATTAAAGATAGAGTAATGATAAATTGGTAGCAGAATCGCGCACAATGAGAGGAGTATTCGTACGATACTTTTAAGTAGTGACTATCCCGCAAGCTTTTGGATAAACGTGTTTTAGACGAGTTTGGAAATTCAGTCGTGTTCGATATTCAGTTTAGTGTTTTGAGTGGCCTTTGATATGAAAAGTTTTATAGTAGATAGTCGTTGCCAATTTTTATACCTATCGGACGCCTAAAACGCAACTGGCATTTTAAATAAAAATTTGACGATATAAGAAGTTTTAGTCATTTATACGCATAAGAGAGCTTTTTTACTATTGTATTTGTGTAATTTCGGAAATATGAAATAAGAAATTTATTTTTAACAATAACTACAGAAAATATTCTAAATTGTACTGTAATATCTTTCGTTGGAAAATACTTCATCGCATTTTATATTTTATCACTATTTTTGAGTTCGATCATTTAATATAAAAGTACTTTTATGTGAATATGAATTTGATAAAAAGTCGTTTTTTCGATATAACACAAAATGGCGAATCATATAAGATCGTTTTGTGTGATTGTTTTAATGGAAACATTTTCCGAATCAAGCATTTAAAATCAAAATGTTCCAAGACGTCCATTATGGGATAAATAAAAATTTTATGAATATAAAAATCCTAGTAAGTTAATCGATTATTTTTGAACGACTCTTATTTTCACACTCAAAAAATTTCAAATTTAAATCAAATAACTAAAACGAAATTTATAGTACAAATTCGTGCAATTTCGTTATAAATTATGAATTCAATGAAACAATGGTTATTTTTTTACAAAATCAATTTACTTAAAATTTAAATATTTCTAGTGCTTTATTTTTTTTGAGATTCCGAATACATTTATGCACACAAATTTAAAACATGACTATACATTTTTTTAAAATTATATTTTACCAATAATTCTTATTGATTCTATTGCTATGCAAACCAGTGTGAACTCGATGTTCAGAAAAATGTATCTTTTATTATCTTGTGAATTTATGTATATGATTAATGAACACATCCTATTTTGATTAGTTCGATTACGATGTTTATGTCCATTTGTAAACCTGTAAATATTCACTAAATACAAATGTAAAATACATTAATTGGTTTTTCACTTTTCCATATATAAATGCAACATTTTTTTCAGATTTATTAAAATAGATTTAATTTAGTGGTGATGACTATGCGTAAATATTGATCGAACGACGTGCATACAGCAAGGCCTTGTTTATCAGCACACCAATCTAACGAATTTACTGGTTGCGTAGCTATAGGCATTTTTTGTAAACGTATCAGAGATCCGGCTACTCCACAAACATCTCCGTTCAAGTCAGTTTTGCTTCTTTTATCAGGATAAGAACTAAAAACAAAAAATGGGAGTTAATTTAGCATCAATTTTTTTTAAATTTATTTTAGTCCATGTGATTCGTACTATTGCCAGAGTAAAACATGACCAGTTCCCGCACAGGTCATGAAAAGATCTCTATTTTGGGGTAAGTGACGGCACAGCCATACCGTGCCGTTATTTTGTTCATTTTCTACAACCTGAGCAAAGCCTTTTTTATGATGTTGCGTTCTTAAATCGAAAACGTGAAATTTCCCTTCTAAAGTGGTAGCTACTAGTTTATTCATCGGAATATCTTTTCTGTCAAATTCAATATTACAAACCTAAAAATAAAAAAAATCAAATATTTTCCCCAAAAGTAAATTAATGTTTATTAAATTGTAAGTCTTACTCCATTTTTAAGGTTGCATTCCCATCGCAACGACATGGTCCGTAGATCGAACATTTTAATATCTCCATTATCATAACCGGCACAAACTATTCTTTCAGAACTGTTGTAAGAATTTCCAAATGCTACAGTCCAGCAGTCTCTTCTGATTTCTCCCGGATGCGGTTCCATATTAGCAACGGGTTTATCTTTTTGCCGTTGATCCCAAACTTTAACAGTTCCTAAACAGTAGTTTTTTTTTATCAATATTTGATTAAATTAAAATAATTTGAATAAAATTCTTACCATCTCTGCTTCCTGTTACTATTTCAGGTGCTCCACAATTATTCGAGTTTCCTCCGATTCCATCAATACAATTTATTATGCTTGTATGTTCTTTCCCTAAATATATAGAAGTCGAATTATCTAAATCCCTAAACAATAATTATAAAAAGTATGAATCGTAACGTTCCAACTATTTCACAGAATTACAATTACATAACCTATTATAGAAGAAAATTTCTTATCAACTAACCAAATTTCAAGATTGCCTTGAAAATCTCCAGTGGCTAAATGTCTATCAGTAGAATTGGTAGCACCAAAAGTACAACATTTGAAAGCATTGGCGCGTTCAAATTGTTGTAAAGAAGTCAGAACTCCGCCTTTTACTTCGAACAACTCGACAGATCCACATCCACGAGGTTGCGCTCCAACCACCACGATCTTGGCTGATGAAGGAACCCATCGGCAATCGAATAAGGAATGATTTAAGTTCAGTTCACTGTGGACTATTATTTGTGGGCGTTCTAAGCCGTCCATGTTGCGTTGATATTGACAGCCGTTTGTTTTGTTGTCATGACTACATTGAACAGTCATTTGAAATTTGATGTTGCCAGTTGATAAAATTTTATATTTTTGTGGGATGACATCGAGAGTGGAATCAATCCGCGAAAATTTTTGAAATTTTATGAATAAAATAAATTATAATTATAAAACTTTATAAAAAGTGCCATGTGCGCTACTGTCGATGAGTGCTAGTGTCGTATGTGCTAGTATCGTTTGGGCAAACGTCGGGTCACTCTTTTTAGTGATTTATAATTTTAAGACACAATTATAATCACGATTCTTTACTAAAACCAATAGATATACTTACCATCATATTTAGGCAAAATGTGACAAAATAATATTGGCCTGAAATTCTAGAATATTTATTTTATGTACAACCGGCTAAATAATGTTATAGTCTCGATTGTACAATTTGTGACTATTTTGGCTTATTCAACAAATGTAAATAATTATTTTTTGCTAGAGTTTTCACTGCATGTTTAAAATTAAAGAATGGTTTTATTAGTTCATTCATGTTTCTCAATCATATAAAATTACTCATCGATATATTAACGATGAAAGGTTGAAACCAATTTGTAATTATATAGTTGACTATTTAGTTTACATTTCAAAAAGAAAATTTTGAGTCTTTGAGTTATACGTAACTAACGAAATACGAAATTTAACAAAATATGAAAGAAAAAATTGATAGATAGTATGAAGTTTTCAAGAGTTATTTTTTTAGATGAATCTCGTCGATAAACAAAGTTTTATTGATCAATCATTTAAACTAATTTCATTAAATTAAATAGATTATAATATCACATTTTCCTGAAATTAAAAACGATATTTTACCGTCGGAAGTCGAATAGCACTTATATTTTCTTAAAATTCCTATATTTTTTATTTTTCTAGAGTTATATTATAAATTTTGAATTTTAATTTGCGTATTAGGTATATTTACTTTTATATGTATTCTCATAAATAATCTATATTTCGTGTTCGAACAATATCAAACTGAATTGCTTCAATTACACAAATTTCAATCTTGAAAGTATAGATTTTTTTTTTCGTTTTTAGTAAATACAATTGTTTTCGTTCCATGTTTTATTTACAGGTTTTTAAACTTAACAAAAATTCTTGTCAATAAAAATCAAAATACATATACAATTGTAATGACTACACATTCTAATTTATCGATTTTAGATTAATTTCACAATTAAGACATACGACTTTATCGTTAAATACGATTCCAAATTAAGAACAATTAACAAACAAACATAATCAACATTACGAATAAAAATACATACACATCACATCGACTTCTAACAAATATTCAAATCAAACAACAGAACTCACTAATTTTGAAAGCATTACAACTCCGATTAATTTTTATTTTATGTTCTGAAGATTTTCTCTTTCAAAATCAGATTAATTTCAATAAGACTTGCACCACTTTCAAAATTAGCACACGACATATGAAGATGTGACAGATATCCGTATGATTCGTTGCTCGAATTTCAAGAGTTCAGGCGCACCAGGATAGTTCAGGGTCCAAGAAGTGTCTCGAAGGCATCGTTGGGCCTCGTGGGTCCCTCGGGGGCGGAGCCCCATGCAGCAGCTCGCACATAAATCCGATGTATGTGATGGCCAAACGGAGGGTTTCTATGCGCGAAAGGCGCTTTTCATAGGCGAATGTCGGTACCTGTATTATGGAAAATTGTGTTTGATTTTCTATGCAATTTTTTTTTTCATTGAAATTCTAAATGTTATTGTAGGTATTCAAAATTAAGTTTTCATTGGCAAACTATAATAATTGTGATGTGATATTGAGGGATTCCGAAATTTATTATGAAAATATATCAAATTATTCCTTATTGGATTCAGCGAAGAAAATGAAAATGAAATGAGTTTTCATCCTAACTAGATTTCTCTAAAGATATCAAAGTACCTATAGATGAAATCGTTTATACGAAATTGCCTAACGTGTAAAATCGTTTAACAAGAAATAATACTGCGGTCTTGATCAAATATCATGTCCGTATATTATGACTTTTGATATAAAATTATTTTAACACAAAAAAAAAACTCCAGTCCCTTCAATTTCTTGTTAATCGTTTTCACTGTGAATAATTCCTTTAATCAAAAAATAACCATGAAATTGACATCAAAATTTCATACATAAAACTAATATGACAAATTCCCATTAGTATCATCTTTCATTCGAAGATAACATAAATTTGATCAGCATTTCTTCGTAAATACATCATCATAAAAAACCCAACCACTATACTAATATTTTTTCACCAAAATTCGATCCATTTTTCTCAATTCGCATTCCACAAAATACCTCGAAAACATCAACACAACGAAAACTATTAACAAAACCTTCATACCTTTCTGCGCAATTTGTCGAAAGCCTCATTCAGGTTGAACATGCGACGTCTCTCGCGAATGTTAGCTGCTCTTCTTTGGGCCACGGAAGCCACACGACGACGAGGCTTCTTGCCCCCGGAGGCGCCGCTGCCGGCGCCCCCGCGACACCTGCCGCTGCCCAGGGCTCCGCCCCCCCACACTTGACATTTTAAATAAAATTAAACATAGAAATTCTGAAACGTTTCCCTTTATTGATTGTAAGTGAATGGAGGTGGTTTGGTTAGAATATTTTGATGTTTACTATCGAAAATTTCGCTTTTTAAAATGATTAGTGTATCATATAAGTTTATATTTGATTTATTTTTATTTATGTCGGGTGATTTTGGAGTTGGTGGTTTCACTTTTCAGTGAAACAATGACTCCCGTTGCAAGGATTTAATACATACGTTGTTCTAGTAAAGATAAATGGGAGAAGATATTAATTAATGTGAATAATTTTAAATATGATTTTGTATATGGATCCATCAATTAAATTGGGTGAAATTTTCGAGATTCTTTTAAGAAATCTTGAGTATTATAATGCATGGAAGAATGCTTTGTAATTGTTTTGAATGGTTTGTTTTACAATTAGAGAAAAATTTATTTCAAAGATTCAAGATTAGCACTGTTTTAACGTTTGACATATAAGCATTTTTATAATTAACTACGGCCCATTATCTAAAGGTGATCACGATTTTTAAATATATCTAAATTGATTTAGGTATTGCAAGATATAGTTTTTCTTTTTATATTGCAATTTTTCCCGAGTTATTCAGGAATGTTTTAATAATTTTTTCTTCGTAGCTGATACAATCGTCACTGTGATTTTCATAAAAATGAAAAATACCGTAATTTTTTAAGCTTTGATTTAATAAAATTCTTTCATTAAATTTAAAACGAAGATTAAAAATTCGAATGTTTGTTATAAGTATCGATTTAATTTGAATTACCAAGATCCGGATGCGGAAACCCAGCCAATAAATCGGGATAAGCAGGTGGTTGGTGATCAGCCCACAAAGAACCGTATCCAGACAAATCTCCGCCCTAAATTATTTTATTTTTCACAAAACATCATAAAAATAACGATAATCAAGAAAAAAATTCAATAACAACTATCAACTCACCGTTGAATTATTCCAAACGTGTACCGTGTCACTCGGTATGGACATTTGTGTTAAAAATGATGCTTATCAATCGAAACAATCGCTGATCTGTTTTTTTTAGTTGTTCCTGTTTTGGTGTCGAAAGCTAAACTGTGCAATTGTACTTTTCCTGTCCTACTATATCCCTCAAGTCATCAAGAGTGCATATATTGCGACCATTTTTGGTACAAGATATACGAAAATATTCCTAATGTCTAGTTATGACAAGTTCTGTAACTGCACACAATGGATATTTATATAGTTCTACGAGGCAACAGTTTGCGCAATTTTGATTGGTCCTCATATAGAGGGAAAACCACCCTCGGTATATGATTGGTTGAAATACATTTGGGGCGTGGCTTCGGGAAAATCAATTCTAGAATTTTCTATATATTGCAGTGGTGTTTTGATTTTACAAATATGATTATTATTTTTTACAATATAAATTAATACTAAAAAGAATTAAGTTCAATTCAGATAATACAACTTTCACACTGCGAATTCAACTTTTTTTACGTCAAATTAAACCTTTTACAGATCAAATTTAATCATCGGAAATTATTATTAAGATAGTTTTCATTACATCAATAAAATAATAACAATATATTCTTCAATTTGTCTATAATAATCTCACATTTAGTTGGTGATTTTCACAAATTTTTATATGCAAACAAGAGTATGAACTTTTTATCTCCTGAACAATTATGTTACCCTAATACATATTTAAATCGCATAATCTATAAAAAATATATAAACCGACATCCGAAACTCTTTTAACACGATATTGAACTAATCGTTTATTACTTTTTAAGTTTTTTTATTTTAGCACGGTTTAAATTGGTTTAGCACAGTTTTATTTGGCTCGGACCAGGCCAGTATAAAATTATAGTTATAAATTAAAATTTACGATGTTTTTGATGATTTTACATGGTGAAATTTTGTCACATTACCTACACATTTTTTATAAAGTATATTTTGAAAGGGAGTTCCATCCAATTATATTGATGGAAGCTATCTCCAATTTTTATATGTTCACTATATTTTTTTACTTGAGTGTATTGATGATTGGATTTGATTTATGATAGTTTGAATTAAATTTGTAAAAGGTTGAATTTGAAATGTGAAAACATACATTATTTTAATATAAAATCTCACATAATTTCATAAAATGACCTGATTTCAAACGAATCTGTTCTGAATCTATCGTAATGAAAAAAAGTCAGATTGAAACCAAAAGTCAAAACTGTCCGGACATAATTGAATAATCGGTTTATCGTAAAGCGAAACATATTGCGATCTCTTATAATATCCGTAACACGCATGACAAATTCGCCCTAATCCCTTCACAAGGGCGATATTTAGACACTAAAGGGGGTGAAGCATATTTGCAATATGTCATTTAATCACAGCCCTGTTGTCTTTTTTTTTGTTTTATTTCGACACCTCGAAATATCAAACGTATAATTTTTATATAAAAATTCTTTTTAACATATTTTTAAATGAAATTCTGATACAAAATAAATATCACGCGCCGCCATATTGCGAGCACAGATGTTGCGAATTGCTCCCTGCCGAAAATCAAAACTGCTTATTTTCCAAAAGACGTCCGGGATATTTACATTTTTTAGATCATTTTCTGAAATAATAATGTATCATATTAATTTTCTTGCTATTTTTCTGAATTTCAGTGCATAATTACGCAACACGTGTCGCGAGCAAAAATATCAATTTCGCACGCTACAGATTTAATTAAATTCAAATTATGAAAATATTGCCCAATATCTGCACCCCATCCGAAGTCATAAGCACCCCTTGGATATGATGTCAAACCACGTGCATTTGGTTGTGTTTCCCAAATGTTTTGATTATTATAATATAGCGTCAAATCAAGATATTAACAGAAACATTTATTTGGAATAATTAGTTAATGTATTTTGTGTTGATTAGTTTTGTTATATAAATTTATGTTATTTTATTGTTTAAAAATGAATATTTGAGAATCTTGTTTTGCAAAATGAAGGGGAGGCACTTATATAATCAAGCATAAAAATAGGTCTATTCCAATGATAATTTGACAGTAACTAAATTGTATATATTCTCTCATTTTTCACATTTGGGATAAATCTCATATTTTCCAAATGGTTGGGTTAAAAAAATAAATCAATTTTGATATAAATGAAACGAAATAGTAAAATGAAAACATTTATTTATTAATGTTGAAAAAAATTACACTACAAAAATATACATTTATTGTTTTGCACCCTGAATTTTGGATGTTATCATTTCCATAACTTCGTGATTGTACGTCGAATGTAACATGAGACCGAGGACTCCAGCTCTGAAAACGTAAATTTTCGAAATAAACGACATTGAAAAGGGGATTTCAGCAAATGTATAAAATACCTTGAAGCCATTGCGTATCTTATGTTTCTCTCTTGTTCCATCAATTCATCGATTTTTAACCATTGTCTTACTCTTTCCATGTCGACTTCGGCTCTGCGTAACTTTTCCCAAGCATGATGCTTCAAACATGATTTACGAGGAGCACGACAGAAATCACCTATCGAAAAATAAATGAATTAATTAGAAAAAAATCACGAAGGGTATAAAATAAAATGACAAATCAAATATATATAATATAATACCCGTAGGAGAAAACAAGTCCTTAACTAACGGACATCCACAAACATCGGTATCATTTATTTTAGGCTCTTTACAATGTTCAGGACAAAGAACCTATAAAATAGGAATATTAATTAAATTTATAATACAAGTTTTATTATAAACCAAAAAAAAAAAATTACCCGCAATCTTTTGCAATATGTCCTATTGGCAGGATTATAAAAATCACAAAACATATTATTCCCTTCGATACGAGTTTTAAAAACACTACCAAAAGATGACTGAGCTTCGTATTTATTGAAACATTTCTCCATATGTTTCACAGCCGTTCGCGAATGAATTTCATGACCGCACGTGATGCAATAAATGGACATTTCCGTTTCTTCTTCCGAATCCTGCAAACATAACAATTCAATACGAAAACTTCAAAAAACATACTACGCATTCTCGCGTCGAATATTAATACTTCATCTTTTGGTGATGCAGGAGCCGCTAGTCGGGCTTGTTCTACTAAATTATCGAGAGCGACTCTTTTCCGTTCTAAAAGTTGAAGTGCGGAATGCACTTGAGCGATTTGCGACCTCACACGTGCTAAAGCTCTGCGATCCGCAGCTTCGGCTTCGCAGCTTCGTAAAGACCATTCTTGTATACGTTGTGGAAGGACCTTTGAAATATTTAAATATTAATAAAAATATCTGATATAAAATACATTTGAAGATATGAATATTGGTAAATACTTGGTATATTCGTGAAGTTGCAAGATGCATTCCGCACTTATCAGAGCAATACTTCGAACCGATAAGAGCGGCCTTAGTGCATTGAGGGCCATAACATTGACGATTGGTAGATAATAGGTGAGGTAAGAATACATTGCTACCGTCACTTGTATTACCAGTGTTAACGACAGTTGCTTCGTTTGACGAATGCTTACGATTGCTGAAAATTGAAAATTGTTTTCAATATACGTGTAATTTTAAAGATCAAGGTAATCGAAATGTTGTTACCTTGAATTAGAAGATTTTTTGTGAGATGTGCTCGATCCTCTCGTGCATATGCGTTGTTTACATATTAGATTTAATTTAGCATTTGTTCCGTATTTAGCTAAATTCAAACAAGGCTCACATCTAAAAAATTAAAAAATGTATTATTTTCGTATGGTGACCATTTATTTTAAGTGGATAAATTATTTATTGACAAATTTGTATTTTAACATGAATAAAAATGCATTATAAGTGTGTAAATTATTATTTTTTTAATAAATTCTGCAAGTGCTTTGAAAGTCGGTTTGTCAGTTTTTTGTCAATAAGTTTTAGGTTTATATTTTGTACAGTAGCACCTTTTACCATCCGAACTATTAAGATGTGCAAATTTATAAGATCTAAAATAAAATGATTTATAAAAACTGACAAACATAATCACCTACAACACATACAATTAAAAACTTTGTTCGAAATTCATTAAGAAATTAAATTTACAGACTTATAATGCATAGATTACTTGTGAAATATATAAATAAATGTAATTTAAGCACCTAAAATGCATTTTTATTCGATAATAAATAATTCAAACAAAGAAAAAACATGTATTATTTATTCATACTAATTTATAACAAATAAACAATATAAATACCGGCCGCAATCATAAGTGCGTGCGCATCCCGAACAACTACCACATTTAACAGAACTAGTAGAAGTTTGTCTGTTTCTATCTGGACTAGGAGATTCGCTAGATCTTCTCGATCTATTTTCAGAATGTTCTTTTCTTTTTTTCTTGCGATCATCGCGATCTACAAACAATAACGATTATACAAAAAAATATAAACTCATTTCCGGTTTGATAAAAAACAATAATATTACTTCTGTCACTATCACGATCTCTTTTACGAGCTTTAAAACGCGTTTGTAACGACGGGTCTTCTTGACGACATCTTTCGCAATAATATTGTCTAATATATCTTGCTTCTCGTTCAGTTATGTTTATGCAGTCTCCGTGATACCATTCTTCGCAGGCATCGCATCCACTGAAAATAAAAATTTGTTGAGTTTTTCGAATAGATGTTGTTTCAGGGAGTTTTCGACGTACATCATAAACCGTGAAGTGTCTGAAGATCTGCAAATGCAATATGCTTGATCGGCCTGGTTCAGCAAAGTGGTTATCTTCGACTGCCTTTCGGGTAGTTCGAATTGCTTGGCAATGTCTGCTTTCTGAAATGTAATGAAGCGAATTGAGTAATTGACACAATCGCAATAATCGAGAATAATATGAAATGGCTAAAAGTAATAAAACAAGCGTTTATGTGGAAAAATTGAAGAGACGATCGTTTATTTATGTATTACCGATTGTTTTTGACTCTTTTTGTCGCTCATTTTGAAGGAATTTGGATTATAAAATGTTTCAACAATCAAATCTACATCATCAGAAGACGCACAAATGCCTGACGTTTGATTTGATTGATGACTTAAGAATGTGAACTATGACCATAAAATTTATACAAATTATGAAAGTTTAGTATATAAAAAAAATAGCTAAATAGACATTATAAATTTTTTCTGTCATTTGCTCCAATGACGCAAGAACACGCGACGCTTGCACACATGATGCTAGCTTACACGACGCTAGTACATACGACGCTAGCACACATGAAGTTAGCCAAAAGACGCTAGCACACACACGCTAGCACAAACGACGTTAGCCAGAAGACGCTAGCACACATGATGTTCGCATAGGCGACGCTAGCATACACGATACTAGCAGTCACGATGCTAGTTTATACCGACATTAACTAGGAATTTTACAACTAGAGAACTACATAATGATTGGATGATCTAATTAACACTATATACATAGTTAATTTTAATCATATTATTTCGAAAATTTTCAAGAATTGTGTCATTGTTCGGTGTTGTAAGATCGTTTATACTGCTGTCATTATTTATCATTATCTAATATCGTTTAGGAAAACATCAATAGGTAACAATATAATCTTCCTAACAATTTTCTTCTTTCACAATGTGCGACGTTAGTGTGGCAAAAGTGTGTGCAGCGTTGGCAGCAGTGCTAGTCTCGTGACGTCTCTCATTCGTAGTGTCACTTACCGGGTCAAGATGGGCAATAAATCGTCCTTGTTGCTGCGAGAAGAAGAAATCGCCCAAATCCAAGAGGAGACGGGCTGTGAGTTTTATTCCGAACATTCTTTGACGTTTTTGGAACGATTTACATTTCAGCTTTTTCAATTTCGAGCTTTTGTTATTGTGTCAAAGTCATTTTGGAAAATTTCACCTTGTTTATAATGCGCATATAATTACTAATATATTCAAGGTCGTAACGTTTATTCGACTTTGTGAACTTTTTTTCGTTATAATCTTCTAACTGATGTATTCTTGTACTTTTATCTATTCAACGTGTTATATAGAAAAATATTAATTTAAAATTCAAATTGCTTATCTTTATTATATCTAATCTGTACACATTTTCATTAAATAAATAAATCATTTAACTAACATTTATTAACTTATTATGTACGTGTTAAATTCTTTCGTAACTTTATTGCTTCACAATACCTGTTTCGTATACTAATAAAATATTCATCGATTACCATATATGAAAAATCCATTAAATTTTAATGCTTTTTCCGAAAACATCTTAATGTTAATATTATTCAAATCGGGAAATGAATTTATCTATTTTTACAATATTTTTCCAGTCACGCCGAATCAAATAGAGAGATTGTATTCTCGGTTCACGTCGTTGGACAGAGGCGATTGTGGCACTTTGTCGAGGGAAGATTTTTTGAGGATACCCGAACTGGCCATCAATCCGCTCGGTGACAGAATCGTTCACGCCTTTTTCGTCGGCAGTCACGACGACAGAGTAAACTTTTTGCAATTCATGCAAGTTTTGGCTCACTTTAGACCAATCAAAACAAACAAGGACAATAAGCTTAACAGTCGCGAAGAAAAACTTAAATGTGAGCAGTTTGATTGAATCGAATGTTTCCGTGTCTTGAAATTGTATTAATTTTTGTAATGTTTTAGTTGCGTTCAAAATGTACGATCTCGACAATGACGATATGGTTTCTCGTGACGAACTTTTGGCTATCTTACATATGATGGTCGGTGCTAACATCAGGTAATAAAATTTTTAATCAAAATAATTCAGATTTGTAAAGAACTTCTTTTTATAAAAATACATTTTTGTTTTAGTGAAGAACAATTATCTAGTATTGCCGAGCGTACAATATTGGAAGCGGACACTAACAATGACCAGATGATTTCGTTTGAGGAGTTCTGCCGTGCTCTTGAAAGGACAGACGTCGAGCAAAAGATGTCTATTAGATTCTTGAATTAGATATTTATATATATTTTTCGATTATAACAAAATCAGTTACTAACCATGTATTATTTTATAAAAACTCTTCTAACATTTGTATTAATTTCTTGCCAAATATGTGTTTTTTTAGTTTTTAAAAAATATTTTGTCATTCCAGCATTTTTACAATATTGGTTTTTTTTTTAATCACAAATTTTCTTAATTTAAGACATAAAGCATTGCGAAAGTGGGAATTTATAAGTATTTATTGTATCTGTTTTCTTATTATGTACTTATTTAAGGTTTACTTCTAGTTTTTATGTTTATTAAAATGAAAATAAAAACGAACATTCCCACACAAAGTTACCAAATATAAATCATTGATGGGTAAATGAGTTTCCAATCAATTTTGACATTATTTTCGCAATCTCTGTATTATGAAATAATTTTAATATAGTTTTATTTTTACCGCACATGAATTTATTTGATTTGATACGTCGTTATGTATTAAAATTACGGTTTATGGAATCAGATGTATTTTTTTTATAAATTAATAATGTGGAATACAAATTAAAAATATTTTCGAATGAAAGACGATATGTCTTCCTCATTGTTGATAGCGAAAAATACTAAATTATAATTATATAAATAAAACAAATTAAAGATTGTTCAATACTGCCTTTCTTTCATTTATCATTAAAACATTCAAAAAAGATATTGCTTGCACAAATATATTTAAATTAAATTAAATTATAATTATAATATAAAATAAATTTTTGCTAATATATGGAATAAAATATTTTATATCTTTATTTTCAGGCTGTTGAAGAAACTGCCAATTTTTTCAGATGTTCCATGAAAACTTGTAATGAAACGTCATCTGTCAATACAGGTGCACCTCCGTCCTGAAAATAATTGAAAAGTTTCAGATTAGGAAAAAGCTTTTTACTTCTAAATATTAAATGAATTGTTAGAATGGTTAAAAAAAATATTGAATATTTTAAATTGTATTAGAATTTGGAAAAATCAATTCAGTAAAAATAATAAGTATTCATTGAATTTTAGTTTGAAAAAAAAAATAGTTTTATTTAAATTAACGATTAAAATGCAAACAAAATTTTAAGGTTAAAGCAAAAAATAAAAAGCATGAGCATTGTTAGTGCAACGTTTAAATGATTCAAATTAAAATCGCTAAGTAAATGGTAGATGAATATACTGCTTCAGTAAACACCTAAAATGAACCTTAAAAAGATACCCCAACTAAAAAGGACAAATCAAACTATGAAATAAATAATAATAAAATAAAATAAAAACACTACCGCACTTGGAACTGGCATCATCTGGTTGTAACAGCATCATAGAAAAATAAAATATTTAATTTAACACAATGTCAAAATTTCGAAAAAACAATGTTATGAAAAAAAAAAACAGGCAAATCAAATATAAATTTATTTGATAACTTGCAAATAAATAAATAAACATCAATTATTAATCGCATTCGGTTAAATTAAACGTCATGCATGATAAAGCTCACAATTGAAACAAAATGACTAATATAGAATGATCTCTAAGGAATTTAATGCTTAAAAACTATTATACAATAAAATAATTCTTTACTTTTAATAATGAATGAATGAATAAAAATAAAAATCAAACAACTCACCCCTCCGTACGCATACATATTGTTGTGTGTTTGAGATGGATTTACTTTAGACAAAAGGAAACGAGCCTATAAAAGAAAAATAATACATCACAAAATATCCATATAACGAACATCAAATCAATAAAGATGCATTACTTGTGATCCACCCTGTTCGGTATCGATATATCGAGGCATCGGAAAACGAGATTGTAAAATTTCTTGGGCGTCGTCAACGGGTGCTTGTAAAAGTTGTTTGAAACTCTCGTATTCTGGCATATCTTGATAGCGCAAGGCTCTCCATTGTGCAATTGTCTATAACGAAACATATTATTGAACATTTGTATCAACGATGTGATAAAGATCATGTTATGTCGTCACCTCTCCGTGAAAAATCAAAATTTGGAAGAATGTGTCCATCAAAAGTATACGATCCGGTTGAATAGAGCTCGTATCTAGCAACACAGGTTCGGGTGGGCCATTGAAACTGTACGCGTATAATATCGGCTGTATCATGATGAGCGATTGTGTTAAATCTTCCCTCATAAGCATATGTCTGTAATTGGAATTAGTTAAGATTACACGTTATCTAAAAATATTGAGATAATCGAGTTATAAAATAACCTATAGAAGCTTGTTTCGTCGGGCGAATTATTGAAAACTTGCAAAAATTGAGATCGTCTAAGATGGTACATGAATTGCGGATATAAGCTGAAATTTTCTGAAAGACGGAAACTGTTTGGATCGTCTTTGGCATATTCACCGAATTTCTGACACTGAAATATAAAATTAATTGATTTTAAATTTTATTAAATCTAAAACGATTTAAAAAAAAGAATTAAACATACCAGTCGAATCAACATTCTATCGACCCATCGTAAGACATCAGGTCCGTCTTCTTGTTCGGCTCTATATACGACTAAACGAGCCATTACAACAGCAGCTGCTTCTTGGTCGAATCCAGCACTGATATGGTGCAAGTTCACTGTTGCGTCGCCCCAACTGAAACCGAATAATATATCAATATCTCAAACACCAAGCAAATGCTTTTACGAGAGTTTTCAACGTACTTTCGAGCAATAGTTGTAACACGGATACGCTTTTGACCACTAGAATGTTGATAGTTGGTTATGAATTGAATGTAACCTCTTCCTCCTTGAGGTACAGGAGTTGATTGTTGATTTACTACTTCAAAGAATAGTGCAATGGTGGAATTTGGAGTGAAAGTGCATATCTTCCATTGGCACGTGTTGCCCATTCCCATTTCTTGATCGGAAACGCAAGGACCTTTCACGTTCAATGAAACACATGAACCTATACCTCCAGATACTGAAACGATCGTCAGATTATAACAAAGAAAAATTCATCATAAAATAGGCTAAAAGCAAGTTGTACCTTTTAATTCACGAGAACATTTAACTTCTAACACTGCATTAAATGCCATTTTGTAATCTTCTTTTTCATCTTTAGCAAACACTCTTTGGAATGTTTGCTTGAACAACGACGAATTAAAAGAATCACCCATAACCATATGCCCACTTAAAACAAAAAGTAAGAGTTATCATAATTTTCAATATAAAATATACAGAGACAATTTCGCAATGCTAACCCGGTCGAATTACAGCATTGTTTCATTTCCAACAACCCGGTTTGATCTAAAGCACAAGAATATATGTCGATGGCGTGTCCGTTGGTGGCAGACCTCAAAGCCAACGCGTCGTAATGTTTAACAGCCTTTTTCATGTATTTGGCATTGTCTTTATGTATGTCATGATGCGACCTGATGGGCTGTTTCAATTCATCATTAACGACTTGACCGGGACCTTGAGAGCATGGACCTCCGAGGAACATCATGATTCGAGCACCAGTATTGGGATATGTGACTTCTAACAATCCGACGGCGAGACTCAAAGCGACCCCGCTACATCTGAGAGGACGTTTTCCGACACCTACCGGCCACGGATCACGTCCTAATTCGCCGATCATATCAGTCAAAGCCATGTCGCATTGTTTAACAGGTTGCAAGAAACGGTGAGCCGGTTGCTGAGGCACGGGAGCTGCTTGGGGTCCTCTATTGGGTTGTTGATTAGGAGCCACTTGACTCACACGACCGATACCTAGCTGTTCTTGAATTTGTTTAGCTGTCAAATCTTTGGTTCCTTTGAAAACGTAACTCTTGGATATTCCTTCCATTCCTACAAAAAAAAAAATTGATCAACAAATTTTAATTGCACAAAAATACTATTTGATAGATGACTAACCGAGTTCGTGTATTTGGACCATTCGTCCGAACGTTATCAATCCGACAAGAGCGTTTCCAGGCATCAGACTGAGCGACATTTGCAAAGAATCCTTTAAAGCGCCCAGTTCTTCTTCATCTAAACAAGTATCGACGACCATAAGAAATATCGGCGGCATAATTTGCGTCCTTGGTAGAATATATTCTATCGTGGAGAAGTTGGGAATGAGTTCGGCCGGTTGGTGTTGTTCAGAGATGGCTCCATATTGAGGGGGGAACTAAAAACCGAAACGTACAAAGTAAAATTGCAGAACTGAATCAATGGTTCCAGGACGATTCATCCAAGTGACAATTCGACAAAAAATTTGATGAAAAAATGAAATGAGTCGGAAAACCTGCATTTTACGTTTATATACGTACAGGCACCTGCACCTACACATGCATGTTTCATTTTCAGTTTGATTGAAAACTATGCATGTGCAATACAGGGAGGCTTTATGAGACTTTATGTTCAATGTATTAAAACAGTACTATCAAAATTTTCTTGCTATTATAAAAACAGGCAATACATAATTAATGCAATGCTATAAATGAATATTTTGATACCTCAAACAGAAAGAATTGTAGCCTCTTTGCATCGCATGCACGTAGTTTTCAATCAAACTTCAAACAGAAAATGAAATGAGTATGTGTAGGTGCAGGTACTTGTATGTACAGTAAGTTCTCTAGTTACGCGAATTCAACTTGCGTCAATTTATACTTACGCAATTTTGAAAAAAATCATAATTTATAATTTTTTTATTTTTGTATGGCGATATTATAACTTTCGCCATACCAATTATTAAAATAAAATTTTTAAAATGCTCGAAAATTATCATAAATTAACTTTTGCAAAGGACCCGCCTCAGAACTTTTGATAACATCACGATTTTTTGCATCAAAATGCGCATTACTAACTTTGAACGGGTATTATAAAGAGAAAGAATGCAATTGTATATATATTAAAAAAAAAAAGTTTTTTTCGACACACGCGAAAACCTTCGGAACGAGTCAATCACATAAGTCGAGAACTTATTATATATGAATGTGAAATGCAGGTTTTCCAACTCATTTCATTTTTTCGGACGAACGGTCGCTTGGATGATTCGTCACTTGGACGAATTGTCGCTTGCACAAATTATCGCCTGGACGAATTAACGAACGATTCAACAGAAATTTCGACTGACCGGATTGCGCTGAAAGCAGAAGTTGCAGACCCAAAGCTTGGCTCGATAGTCGACCTGAGCATGGGGGCTGAGCGCCGCCCGGCAATTAGGCCTCGTGCAAAGGACCGGGGCATATTGCAGGGGCGGAAGGTCGGGCCTCGATCTTCCGGGAGCATACAAAACGGCTAGGGGCACCACCAGCCGGGCGGCGTCCCCGCGAGCCGCCGCCCAGACGTTCCACGTGCACCGGACGCCGTCCCGCTCCTCCTGCTGCTGGATGAACTCCTCGTAGGTCGACATAGCGGCGTGAACGAGCCGCCGACTCGCCGACCGGCCACGTCGCCTCACCTGTCAAACGGCAGGATGACACTCGCGCAAGGGGGCCAATCGTTTAGTTGGCTACGTGGCGTTATTGTGGTCAGGGTTTCGAACCGGAATTGAACCGGAACCGAAAACCGATTAAAACCGAAATTTTTGTTCGAAAGAAAACCGGAACTGAAACGGAAAAATATTGGATTGTTTAGGTTCGGTAAAAAAAGTTGAACTACACTGTCGTCCTGTAACAAATTATATGGCTACTATTTAAATGGTCTGAATTTAAATACGATTTTGGTCAGGATTTTTATCTAGTTTATCAGAATTTATTTGACATTGGTCAGAATTTAAATCATGTTTTGGTCAGAATTTTAATCAAAAAGGTCAGAATAAATATTGAATGGTCAGAATTTTAACTGGGTTTGTCGAAATTTATATTAAACTGTCAGAATAAGAACCCTAGCCTAACCTTACCTATTCTGACCGTTTCGTTATTTAATTCTGACCATTTCGTTATTAAATTCTGACTATTTATTATTTTATTCTGACCGTTTATTATTTATTCTGACCGTTTTTGATTAAAATTCTAACCATAACATGATTAAAATTCTGACTTCAATTTTTTGTCTTCATTTTTCTGCGACATATAAATATTTCATTATTAAGAGTAAAATGAGCAAGCCGGACGCAACGGAGCAACATATATGGCACTGCATGCTCCTTTTTTCGATCAAGGCTGAAATGCGACAAAGACGACCGAAAAACTGAAATTCATTTAGCGGTAATAACAGCAAAAAGATATCAGTTTTGGTTACGGCAATTTAAATCGGAAATTAAAAAATGAACCGATATCAGGAAGACCTTTGAAATTCGACCACGATGTGCTGAAGATGGTTTTGGAATCTGATCCTCGTCAAAGTATCGAAGAATTATCACAAAAACTCGATATTTCATGATCCACAGCGCTAGAATCGGTAAAGTCAACAGAATGGGTATTTTGATTTTTGAAAAAATGAATTACTTTCCGATACCCCTAATATATGTATAAAAAAATAATGCGATGAATAAAATTATGAATACCCTATATACATTGTATAATGATATCTATTAAATATCAAATGGACATAATTTTTTATATACTGCCATCTATCGAAAGATGTTTTTTTTATTATGTTTATTTCAATCATACATCAATTTTACTGCTGATATGATTAATTTGTATTTTCTTTTAGTTATATGTATCGATTTTTATTGCCGTGTATCTTAACCACATGTCTGTTCGTCATGTTATTTTTATCTATAGGCAAACGTGCTTAAATTTATTGTCTGTATTTTTTTTATCTAGTTCAGTGTGCATGTGCGGCAACCATATCGAAGTTGTTTATTTCGAAGTGTCCAATTCTATCGGAAACTTTTCTTAACCCCCTACTCTCAAAATGGCTTAGGATTTAATATGAACGAAAATACTATATTAACTTCGGTGACCTTTCATGTCGAATATTTGAGTTATATATATCGAATAAAAGTTTCAGATTAAATTAGATTCGTACGTGTCACGAGTTTCTATATCCTCTCGAGTATTCCGGAAAATCAAATAATCACATTTTATTCCTATGATTAATTTACAGCGAATTCTACGTAATCGATAAATTCATATCGCCAAGGAAAACTTAATAAAAACATTTTATCATATTTATTTCAAATATCATTATTATTTTTTATTCAAAACAATTCACGCGCTTAACAAGTTTCTTTTCAACAGAGTACTACAATCTTTTTTTACGAACAATATCGTAAAGATTACTAGTTACGATACTCGAAAAGGGTAAACTCACGCGTACGCAACATTACATAAACACCCCCATCCCGTATCTGGACTCTCGAATTTAAAACGCGTATAATATAAACCCTACGAAAATATTATCGAAACTTTTCGCGTCCATATATTATCATATGAATACGAAACGATCCGTTTAATTTTGCGTTTTGAATATATCCCCGAATTGCGTCTAAAATTTTTTCAGCGCAATCTTCACTAGAATTCCGCATTCTACCCATATTGGAAATGTAAATTGAATAAGCGACTCGAGCTCGAATTATACAAATAAAATGGGATTTCTTTCACCTTCTTACATTATACAATACATTCGCATAATACGGACGAACCCCTTAAGGGTACGCATAGCGCGCATTTCCCATAAGTAAGTGTAACAATGTCGACGTATAATATGAGTATTTGAATAATTCCTTCGTATCGAATTTATCGCGGATTCTATTAACACTTTACTGACCGGCTATTGAAATCGCTAGACTTACGCCGACGACGGCACGTTTTTGCGCTAAATTGCATTTTTCAGCGCAACCTACTAAAATCGTTATAACTTTTTTATTTTTTTATAATTTTTTACAAAATTTTCAGGAATTATTCAATACGAATGTATTCAAATGTTGATGAAAAGAAATATACGTTTTTTCAATTAATTTAGTCAAGAAATACATACAAATAATTATAAAAAAAATAATATTTAAAAAAAGTTGAAAGCCACTGACCGTACTTAAATTCATTTTATCTTAGGTCTAATGAGTTACACTAAATACAAACATGGATCAGATCATTTTACAAAAGCTAAAAAATACGAAGTTTTAAAATGATCGCCATCTCTTGAAAATAAAAAAAGATGAATATACTTTATCATTAGTTAATTTTTCATTCATTTGTCCTGCCATCTTTTGTCGAAATTTCGAAGTATAAAGGAAGCGTAATCGTATATTGACGAGCAAAGTCGAATGTATTTGAGGACGCGACGTTCACGTCCGCGGTTGTTTGTGCAAAAGAATCGGAGGACGCGACGTTAGTGTCTGCAGTCGGTAAAGTGTTAAAATCTTTATAATGACATATCTTTGTGTATGCTGAATAGTTTCTCTGGAGCGAGGCTATTATTTCGAATTTGCGTCGTTACGTTGGCGCTTTTGCGAATTTTCGCGCACATTTCGCGAAATTTGTTTTTCTTCGCCCATAATGAGCCGTGTGCCGTTTTCACGTATCACTTATCTGGCTCGTATTTATTGCGGCGCCAGTAAAAACGGGGAAATAACGCGTCATTAAGGCTAAAATTTAATATCGTTTCAAATGTTTCTCTTTTTTATTTATTCGCGTGCTTTTTTGCAGTCGCTTTTTCTTCTCGATGATTAATGAAAGTCCCACCCCGAAAGCGTTCGGCTTCTCGACATGCGAATAAGTGTTGTTTTTTTTTAGTCACCCGGAAAATTTTCGGGAAAATTCACGCTCGACGTAACACGATTCGTGAAGAAACTATTGACACATTTTCGCTCATCGAAAGATTTACGTTTTCTTTTCATCATCCGTAATGGACGTATTGGGATTTAGGGACACAATCCAGAAACGGAATCGCAACATGAGAGAGAATCAAGATCGCACAATGTCGTAAAAGAAATGTCTTCAAATTCGGTTTATATAAAAATAATTGGATTATTATGATATCGGATCTGTCGCAGAACGGAAAACAACGCAAACGAAATTATTTGCAAAAATAATCTATATAAATAAAAATGTATGTACGATGAAATTTTGTAAATATGTTGGTTGCGCATCTGGGAAGGTTTCTTGTATCATTAAAACCTTTACAACTCAATTTGACTCTATTTTAAGATTAAAAGAAAAGCCGAACCCGAGCATCGTCGGGTACCCGAACCCGTTGCCCGAGCAACGCTTGGTACAATCTACTAGTGCTTCGATAAAAATAAATTTATTTGCAACAAATGAGGCATCAATTTTATTATTTTCTTATATATTTCACAGAAGTTCATAAGGAAAAGGTTGCTTAATACATTTTCTTTGACTGAAAGCACTCGGGGAACTGTTCTAGAATATTTTAACATTTCAGGTTGTACGTTTAACGTTCGAAAAATTAGTTTCGTAATGTCGGCTAAACCATAATCGACCCCACACTGACATTTAAAAATAACGCGGCACGAGTCTCGTTTTTCTCGCTCGTTTCTTCCTCCGAATTATGCATGAATTCGGCAATGAAAAAAGTGGAAACGAAAACGACGCTCAATACGAAACCCGAATGCCAAAACAACATGTAAATGTAGGAAACGACGAGCGACCAATTATAATAATGCGACCAAAATGAAAATATATATATAAAAAAATGTATAAAAGCGCCAAAACTGTTGCGAATTTCGCTAATTAGCGGCCCTTGTCACTCTCCGCTAACTATGCGGTCAACGCGCCAACAAAAGCGAATCTGACGTTCCGTTTTATCGGACAACTCGCATTTGTCCAGATAGGATGGTGGGATGTTAAATTTTATTCTCTGTTGTATTCGCTTATCGTTTTTTTTATATTCATTTATCGTTTGGACATGTTGTTTCGTGTTGAGAATGAGTTGAAGCGTGTTAATGATGATGTTTAGTATTGCGGAAGGTTTAATTGTTAAAAGGAAGTGTGGGTCGAAAGTGGATATGTTAAATGTTTGAATGGTGTTTGATGGATTGTTAAAACCTTCGAGCGGGCGCGTGTCGTAAATTCGACAACATCAAGTTTTCTCCATGTAAATGGTGTTTCCTTTTTATAAATGTTAGGAAATTGCTGTAAGGTTATGAATAATGATAAATGACAGTACTTTTAAAAATATATATTTGACTTTCTAAACAAAAAACACTTGTTTTAACAAAATAAAAAGTATCTACCTATTAGTCAGAATCAATATTCTTATCCTTGTTGCGAACCACCGCGTTTTAGAGGGATTCTTACGGAAATTTCCAAATATCAAAGAATAACTAAAATTTCCAAGCACATCCGGTATGTCTATAGGTCGGAGAGACATTGACTCTGGAATAGCTCGGATCTCGATGCTGGTGATTCAGTGGTAAAAGTGGAAGAAGCGATTATGCGTGTTCTTTGCCAATTTTGCAACCAAGGAAATATGTAGATGAGATAAAGTATTAGAGTTTGAAGAGATTTTCGTTTAATGTTGAATAGGAATTTTATCATGTAAGATACATAATGATAATTCAGTAAGGATTTTGACACTGTTGAGACGTTCTTTTACGCATTTTCGGAAAATTCGCTCAATTGGACAGGAAGCGAAAAGCTCACGCTCCGAAACCGCACTAATACTCAACTTTTCCGAGTACTTAACGACTTTGATATATCGCCATAGTGCCGCCATCAATCTAAGCGAGCTAAAGTTTCCGTGTAAAAGCGATTTGCGAAAAGCTTCAGCTTTCTCTCGGCTAAATGACGTTTTAACACTGACACGATCGATATAAAACGACGTTCGCTCTGTGAAAATCGCTTCGTATGAATAATAAAGCGGACGTTTCGATTGAAATCTCATTCACGTTTCGGGACCACCTTTATAGTCGTTCGGAAACCTGCGTTTTTCCCTTTGCATATACGTTAATTTTTTTCGAGTTTTTCCCGCTGAAAAGAACCTGTTGATGTGTAACCTTTGGGCTGTAGCTTTTCGCATTATGAACACGTAGTGGTACAGTTTAAGTTTGAACTCGGGCTACAAAATGTCACATGAATGTGTAAATACATACGTTCAAAGGCAGACGTCGTTTGTTCTGTGTGACACGTGTTACATGTGTGTAAATTCTATAACAGGGGTCGCGAAAGGAAGGTCTTTGAAGCCGGTTGTTGAATTGTCCGATTCAACAATGCTCGCAGAACTTGCTCTAGTTGACAGTGAATTACATACTTTTGATTAATTTGTATGAATTGATATTTCTCGTGGGTTTAATATCTCTGACGTTCGTTCAATTATACCACCTGTGCGTACTCTTGTGTTTAATTAAAATGCCTTAATAATTTCGAGTCGGTATTTCCATATGAGTGTTACCGGTTTAGGCGTTGCTGAAAATTCGTACCCAAATACAGTTCTGTTTGTAATTACGTACGTGTGAGAATAATTCATTAAATTTCGGTTAATAAATTAAAAAGATCGTTACATAAATTTCGCTACACGATTTTTATACCTGTCCCACACAAAACCTCGCAATATTAAAAATTTGCATTGATTCATTTACGAATTCGGCACGAGTGAAATTACCATATTCGCTTTTGGCGAAAATGAGCACGTCCGCCGAATATAAACACGATTAAAAATTTCCCGCCCTTTTTCCGAAAAGGGAAGAAACGTTTACCCGCCCGAACACAATGCGAGTCTTATGCAAGCCTGAAAAATACGACCTTATATTGTGTTTCGCTCAAATTAAATTTTCGAAACGCATGCCTCGAATATTTCTCTTGATACAAGTACTTCTAACTGGATTTGATATAAAACGCAATATTTATGAGGCTTTCGCGTATTATTTATGCGAGTTTTCAACGACCCTTTAAGGGACGGACGCTAATGACGCCCAACTGAGAGCAAACGTGGCTTTTGATTCCCTCGAAAACTATTCGCCAAGTTCGAAAGTGTCCAAGTTTCCCCGGGGATGTTTCCGATTATGTGACCGAGCAATTTGGGTTCATCAGAGCCGACTTTGGCCTTATGAAAAAACTGCTGTCGTCTATTTAAAGGGCCTTTCAATAGGAACGCTCGAAGTTTGTTAGGTTATAGCAACCATGTTTTCATAGTGACGT